>CM041778.1:365968143-366012462 GCA_023374045.1 Limonium bicolor
AATATAAGTATTTTGAAGCCTTAAAAACTATGTATAACTCATTTAAACAGGTTGGGAATTTAATGTGAGTGCAGGAAATTTTAGTGTTGTTTTGTATTAGTAGTTGTGTATGGGAGCTTGTGTTTTGATGTCATGTAACAGGTGAGATAAGTGTTGAAATGTGAGTAAAAACCATGTGGTGAGTGTATAGAAATACAAGGGAGACTATGGCAAAATTTATCTAGAAATAGAACACTTAAGAGATTAGAAACTAGGCGAATGTTATGTGTTGCAGCAGATTTGGTAACAAGAAGAAAGAGTGTAGTTGAGTGGAGTTGTAGATGGTGTATTGAGAGTTGTCAAACGAAGTTAGGCTAGTGTAAGAGTCATTGTGTTAGTGGGGGAAGAATAGGAAGGTCTGTAGCATATTTGGTGAAGTAGAGATGCAACAGAGGAGGAAAAAGAAAGTGAGTGTTAATGTAACAGATTTTGGGTAGTGTTGTTTAGGCTAGTTTAAAACGCTTAAACAAGGTTAAAACATGCTAAATTATATGTAGAAATATTAGGGAAGAGATTGGTAGAAGTTTAGAATTTATACAAGCTCAGAAACTTACATAAATAAAAATACTGCAACTAGTCCGGGTTGCAAACCAGAATGCAAACCCGGACTAGCCTTAAAAATCGACAGAGAGTGTTGCAGTGGGATGATCCGGGTTTAAAACCAGGATGCTAACCCGGAACATCCCAAAAACATACCCGGAGCTTTCTCAAAATAAATTGTCCGGGTTTGGAAGTAGTAAGCAAACCCGGAACAATGTAAAAATCCACCCGAGCGCACGTATCTGTATTGGTCCGGGTTTGAAACAGGGAAGCAAACCCGGAACATACACATTTCTCACCCGTAGGTTGCTCCAGTGGGTTGGTCCGGGTTTAAAACCAGGACACTAACCCGGAACATGCCAAAAATTGTACAGAATGTGTTTCTAAGCTTAGGTAAGGATGGGTAATGATGGGTAATGATATTATAAGATGATTAAGACATAATTAATGATGTTTAAAGGTCATTAAGGCCATAAACAAGCTTAGAAAATAATTTTAAGTAAGTAACATAGTATAAGTATTGAACAACCATGAATTACTAAGTACCAGCAGGAAATGTTAGTAAGTATGAGTTAAGGAACATAGTAAGAGTACAAGTAAAGAAATTGTAGATAGTTAATCATTCATTTGCATGTATGTCTTAGGATTTGGTTTGTGACAATCGAAGGACGTTTGGAAAACACGTACGACGGTGAACGGTATGGATTCCTCATGCCCGGGTGCTATCTTGGTTACTCTGATTTGTGTGTTGTGTGCTAATTGATCACCAAATAAGATAAATGCACGAATCGGAGTTAATATGCATACTTGTGAATATGTAGTGTTGTATGATGTTGTATATTTCTTAATTCTAGTTGTATAATTCATGAAATGCTTGGATGAATATGAATGCGTGTAGTATGTTGTATTGTACCGTGACCGTTAATTATTGTGTTTGGACTTCTAACTTGTTCCTACAAGCTAACCATCCTAACTTAAAATGGTAATTAAATTGGAATGAGTAGAAGTCCGATATAGTTTCGGCCACGCGTGAGGATCGGAGTCACGAGAGGTTGGCTCCAATTCCTGACTCTTAAACTGGTCCGCGGCCCAAATCCCTTAAGTGGGTAGCATCCCGGATTAGTGAGTCAAGTAATCCGGATGTGGGACGGTGTAGTCCCCAAGGCCGGAGGTCCCGACGACTTGACTTGAGTACAAGCAAGTAAGTAAGAATGAGTAAGTAAGGTAAAAAGGAAGTAAGTAATTGTAAGTAAGAAGAAGTAATGAGTAAAAGAGTAAAGCATTCCGATTAACCCGGATGCATAATTTGGCTAACCTTGTGAAGGTAAGTAAGATGTGTACTTGTAATGTTGCCTTGATTGTGTAATGAATTGTATAGCATGTATATTGTATGAAGAGCATGTATGTATGAGTAATGAATGGCATGTTTAGTGGACGTCAATAGTCGGCGTGCCCTAGCTAGCACGCGGTATATGCGGAGTTTATGCGCAGCAATTTGCTGAGCCCCTTGGGGCACCATTTTTACTACACGCAGGTACTCGAGATATTTATGAAGATGTGAAGACCCCTTTCATTTCTTTTATCTTCTTTTTGGATTGTAAACAGTGAATTATGATGGGTGTACTAAGTAGTACACGGCTGTAGCTTTTGAATAGCCGGTGTACCATGGGGTACACCTTTTGGATAATGGAAGTATTGGATTGGGGCATAGATGAGTAGTTTTAGAAACTCATTCTTTTGGTAAGTTTGAAGGGTTGTAATCTAATATACTTAAATACTCGGTGATCCAGGATGTAAGTATTTGACATGTGTTGTTTTGGTAAGTAACTTAGTAGCTCGGTACGTTATGTTCATCAGACCGTTACTGTAAGTATTAGTAGCCTGGCTAGCCGTATGGGCGGTTAGCGGCATTGTTTCACCCGCCGTAGTAAGTAAGTAATAATTCCGCTGCGAACTCGTAGGATTAATAGGACGATTAGACGGTAGGCATAGGATTAGCGGTTGGGGTGTTACAATCTTCAATAGAGGTAACAACTGTCTTAGCGAATTGGAAATTTCTTCTCAGGTACGTATTATAAGTACTTTTATGTTTGAATTGGTGATTTTAATTATTTACGCATGTTTGGATAAGTTTAAATGGTGCACTTAATCGCTTTTATAATTCTGTTGTGCAGCTTGTTGATTTCTTCTCAACACTTATTCACAAGTCGATCGATCTGAAGTTTGTCAATAAGGAGAGGGCGCACACATGTGTTGAAAGCACTAAATTGATCAGAAGAAGTCATGAGTCATGATCTATCTTTTCTTTTTTTCAAATGGTTGTATTGTACATGTTATGATCGAAGTACTTGAACCATTTTTAGTATTTTGGTTAACTAGCTAGTTACAAATGTTGTAGTTGATCAATACTACACTTAAGCGTATGTGCGCTAGCTGGTATATAATATTAATGCAAACAAGAGTACTGTTGTTGATCTATATATTAACTAAAATTCACCAATTTGGTTGATATGGTATATACAATAAAAACAGGTTTTGAATGATTTTGTGATTTTAATTTTGTGTTACGCGGAGGGTAATAAATTGTATAAAAAATAAAAATATAAAAAAAAGACCATATAAGAAACGCTTATATGTACAAGCGTTTCTTATACTCTCGCGCAAATGACATAAAGAACGCTTGTCTTGATAAGCGTTTTTTATAAACCTTCATAAAGAACGCTTATAATAAGCAAGCATTTTTTATAGCCGGACATAAAGAACGCTTTCACCTTGAAGCGTTCTTTATGCCTCGTAGATTCCTGTCGCCTTACCCGCTTTAAAAAACGCTTTAGCGATAAGCGTTCTTTTAAATTAATGTATAAATAACGCTTACAACGCGTTCCTTAAAAGGCTCGACCATTTGCGTCGCCAGCATAAAAAACGGTTATAAAGCGTTCCAAAAGACAAATAAAAACGTTGTTTATTCCTTTTTTTCCAGCAGTGCCTTTAATGGTTTCGTTGGTGTAGTCTTGGCTTTTATGCCTTTGTGCTAGTTTTATTCTTCGTTCAACTAAATACTCAAACTCTAAGCCTAACACCACAATTCAATCGCTGGCAAGCTCCTACTCCTCTCCTTCATCTTGTTTTTGCCTCATCATTTTGCATTAGTGATCATCGATGTGGATTTTCCTACATGCGTGAGAAGAATCAAGAGTTTCTTTGTTGAGCAGCGTGGGTCTGGACACGTGGTAGGGTGGGATCACGAGCTACTTTGTTGAGTTAGAGAGTTTCTTTACAATGTTGGAGGTCGTTGAAGGTCATCTGGGGAGGGAGGTCCCCACTCTTATCTTTTGCTTGTCCTCAAGCAAATAAAGAATAAAACTATCTCTAAGGCCGTAACATTGTCAAACCTAGATGTAGTTAGGGTGTTGACCAAGTTGGAGAAAGAAAAGATTGAAAATTAGACTTAGAAAGAGAGGTGAATTTGCAAAGTTTAGGGGTTAAATTGTAAATTATGGAAAATAAGGAGTAAGGTAGTATAAATCGGTCAAACCTAGGTGGACTTAAGGTTTTGACAAAGAAATGTTGAGATTGTGAATTAAGGAAAGATTAGTGATGAATTGTAAGTATATGAAAAGATGTGGGGTCAATTTTGATATATGAGAAAGTTTAGGGTGAAAATTAGAATAGGCCAGTAGGGGATCTTTTTGGGATGTTTAAGAAAATAGGATTGAAACTTTGGAATTAATTTGATAAAATGAGGATATTATAAGATATGTAAAATTTAGAGGTGATATGTAAAGTTAGAAATATTTTGGTGGAGAAAAAGTAATATTAGATGACTTTGGGGTATAGGCAAGAATTATGAGGATTAAGAGTAAGCTGAGTATAAGGACAATACTCATTATATAACATTAAGCATAAAGCCTTGATGTCAGTGAATAAAGGTTGGTACAAATTAAGGAGTTTTATGATTCACATGAAATAATGAATATTTAGGATATTGTGGGAATTATATAATAAGGTTTGGGAATTAAATTATGGAAGAGAATGGTAAGGGAGCTAACCTAAGTCATTAAGGCAATATTGAAAGTTATATATAAACCATTACACACATGGCTAGAGATATGGAGTAATTAAAAGGTTATTAAACTTAGAATATTCATAAGGTCATTACAAGTGTAACTACATTGACCGTGACTAAGTTGACCCAGTCAATAGGAGGACCATATTGACTTAACCACACTAAGTTGATCAACAGGGGTCAATTTGACCAACACATTAAATTAAAAGAGAACTTGAAGGCCTAAGGGCATTAACACCTAAGGTCAAGTTACAATAATACCATATAGCAATATAATCTATATGAGTGTGTGTATATATACATATATATACCTATGATCAATGGACAATTGACCTTCCTTGATAACCACTCTCATTGTGCAACTGTAACACCCCAACTACAAACACAACACTAAACAAACGATTGCAGCGGAATTACAACTCAACATTCAACTTAATCCATTGGTGTTACACGCCGTTAGCCACCCACGTGGCTAACAAGGCTAATACTTAAACACTGTATCGATCTGATGGACCAGATCCCCGAGCATTATACATTACAATTCCACTTCATAACTAAACAATCAAATACGTTTATGTTCCAACGGTACCGAGTATTTACACCCTATTGCCGACAGTTTCGGTCTTACTATACTTATAAATACATAAGCAAATTAAATAACTATCCATGCATAAATAGCCACCCCGTCCTACTCTTGAACGGATGCCAGCTCCATTGTACCTGAAATGTAATGGGTGGCCCCAAAGGGGCTCAACACCTTTGCTGGCATGGTAATCGTGCAGCCCACATACTACCGGACCACACACAACTAATTGTCGTCTAAGCATGCAGTTGATTATATTTAAATCATGCATGTAAAACTATAACCGCATATCATGCTTACAATTAATACATATCCAATCAATAGGGTACAAACAACCAGGTTAACACATCAACACCTGTTAGATCACATTATTGTGTTCCTTGACCCTTAAGGGTTTCTACCTTAATGGAGCTAATTCCTTATTAGACGACACTTACCCATTTAATCGGGTTATACCTAATTACTCCTTATATTAACATGGGGTTGATTTCGGTGATCAACGTACACAAACATAACAGCACACATCACATAATAACATATACACAACATAACTCGGGAACCAGTCTCCTGAGGACTCGGTCCGAAACAGGAGTTAGCCAAATTTTATAGAGCCTAGGGAAATCCTCATTCTCATGTTGGGCTCATTACATAACACATTACCACACTTCTTAGAAAACGTACTCTTTACATAAGATGTGTCGAATATGATATAGCCCCGAACACATCGTACACCATTACTTTACTTAGATGTGTCAGATATAATATAGCTTCAAACACATCATACACAATTACTTAACTTAGATGTGTCGGTCGTAATATAGACCCGATCACACCATACACAAAACCCCCTAGCCCTGAATAATACTCAAGGTAGGAGAGCCAGCTATTGGCTCGTGGGAGATTGAGTTCTAAGAAGGAAAACAACCGAACAAGGGAGAGAGTTGAATCAAATATAGATATCCACTCCCATACATACGTGCGCTACCGGACACCCGGATTCCTCACCCTCAAATAACACATTGGCTAGAAGCTCCCTCCAAGGGGCTTATTACCACAAATTACGTTATAGTTAGTCAAGTTCAGTTAGACACACAGGGGAGGCAAGGTACCATTCGACATACATGAACAAAACAACAGTCGTTACACAACGACATACTCAAAGGGGGTAAACACATCTACACACAACAATAGTACACACATAACACGTGGATAACCGTAGTTAGAACGTTCCGGTAGGTTGGGTTGTTAAATCCGAATACCGATCTCTTATGTGATCCTAGAGTCGGTTAGCTACGGTTTAACACATATTTGAGGTTAAACGGTATTGGAACTAAATACGGCACATATATGAATTACTGTAATCTCATTTCATGCTTTATCTTGCAAGGTGGCAAACACACAGAAAAACAGGTTGGCATACAAGCCGGTGTAATCCGATAGAACACAGGTTGCAAGAAAACCATACATGTCACCCTGATGATGGCTAGCCTAACGTGACGACCCCTTAGTCCCGACTGCCATTTCGACTAGTTCTCGTTCCTATAATTCATTCAGTCGAACGGTCAATTTCTGTATTAACTTTGACTACTTGTCATTACCTACGATGTTCTCTTGTCGTTTCTTTCATTCCGTTAACCTCTCACTTATTACTCACCTTATCTCAAGGTTTCTCATTAAGTAACACTTGTGATCTAAAGTTCATAACTTACACATCCACTTTGCACACTTGTTTACTTAGGTTCATATGTGCATATTATTTTCTTCTCACCACCATTATTCTCCCAATGGTTTACTACTAACGCCACACATTTTTATATATATATATGGCTGACCGACCCACCCTGGGTCAGTAGGATGCAGAGACATCCGGTTTTGACAGTTTTTGCTCGACCGACCTAGATAGGGTCGGTCCACTGCAGAACCATTTCCCAAAGTGCTTATTTTACTCCAATCTTTTCCACAAGTGTCCTAGTATGTTCCAACATCATTTTGGCACATTAATACCCTCTTAAATCACCCACCAAACTCATACACAATCTCTTGATCATTGCACTCCAATTCTTACAAATTTCTTAACACTTGCACTTTGTTTCTCAAACTTCCAAAATATACAATTTGCTTATAATCTTAACTTTCCCAAATGTTTCCTTACAACCATTTTGACTAATCCTCAAGCATCTTTATTCATCCCCACTTCCTTTACTCAAAATTCTCAAGACTTCCCAAGGCTATACTCCCTATTTCACACCTAAGTGATCATTACAAAACATAATACCCCATTTCCTACCAAATTTTTCGCACAAGTCTTAACATTTCTCATACCATGATTTTGGTGTCTTGAATTCACCATTCTAACCTCTAGTTCCTCATAGACATTCCTAGGTCATCTTAACCCTCAATAACACCTTACTTTATTCCTTTCCACCAACTTAACTCTTAATGGTTCCTAGTACATGCTAGGTCACAATATCTCATTATAACACTTAAAAAACTTGGTTTCTCCAGTAAATTTTGACATAGCTTCTCTAGTATACTCTTACACCCAAACACTTAGTTTTTCATCCTTAAACAACCAAAGACATTAAAATCCTCAATGAATGTTCTTTACACACAAACCACACCCAAACTACACCAAATCACAATATAGTGCATAAACTTAAATTGCTTGGCACTTAGGCCTTAAATGACATGGCTCTTAGGCCCTTGAATGGCATGGCTCTTAGGCCCTTAAATGACATGAACTAAACACTGAATTTCCCATATATATAGCTTTCAACATGCAATTACACACATCAATCTCATAGCAAATTTAAATGCTCTTGTAATTCACCTTATGATTGTTTTTCTAACTCATATACCATTAGCTCTTCAATCATAAGTTCATGAACTTGTTCATATTCGTTTCCTAGGTTATATAAACCATATAGAAACCTAAGCTCTAGGCTACATTTGGTATCTATCCAAGCACCATTTCCTTAAGACATTAAACTACATTAAGGCAAGCAATTTACCTTATGTTTCAAGCCTTTCTCTCTTTCTCCTCCTCTTGGTTTTCTTGACTGAAAATCGGCCAAGGAGTTTTGTTCCTTGCTAATCTTCTAATCAATGTTCAAATTAAGCTAATGAGTGCTAGGTAACACCCTTAAACTCGTTGAAATAAATCTTAAATATTAAGAGAGTGCTTAAAGCACTAAATTGGATGGTTACCTTAAGAATCTTGGAATGAGTTTGGTAGAGAATCAAGGCATGGCTTCAACTAAGCTCTTGAAGATTGAATCAAGGCTAATACAATGAGTAAAGCAAGACACTTCAAATGGAAATTTTCAGCCAAGTACAAATATGGAAGAAAAGATGATTTTTCAAGCTTTTTCTTACCTTAAACCAAATAGAGCATATACTAGCTCTTGAAACTGAATTTTCCTCTTCAAATGGAGCTCCTTCAATGGAGTCCAACTTATGGTTTTGGAATTTTGAAAGGAGATGATAGAAGACCTTGACTTAACTAAGACAAATATGTGCTTAGTTTTTGATTTGGAGCTTGGAATTGTATTTGGCAAGCATTTGAAGTTGAAGAAGCATGGAGAACCATGGAGTGCTGGAGATTTACGCAAGGAAGAATGGAGAATTGAAGGTGGTGGCCGGTTGGGAAGGAAGGAAGTAAGTGAGGAGAGAGGAAAGCAAATAAGATATTTTGTTACTTATGTAAAAGTAATCCAAATAGTGAATTTCCTCCCTCTTTCCTCTCTTGTAAATGTAACACCCCTACCGCTAATACCGTCATTACCGTCCATTCTCCTTATACATCCATAGTCACGCAGCGGAAACATACTTACACAACGGCGGGTGGTACAATGCCGTTAGCCACCCACGTGACTAACAAGGCTACTACTACTACAAACAACATCGGTCTGATGGTCCAGAATATCTGAGTACTACACAATTACAATACATACTTCAATTACCTACAAGTACTACAATGCTCCATTTCATACAATGCTCCATAAGTTCAATACAATATAATACACCGAGTTTACTAAGATCCTTATACAAATACAATACCTCTTTCAATTTCATACATACTCATTAAGAGTCTAACGTCCACTCATTCCTCACAAGCTACTTACTTTCTAAGTACAAGGTATGCCCCTTGGTACACTTCTACAACAAGGCTACAAGCCTTATACAATTTATTACTATCTACATTTCACCCCTAGCTATCCAAACATAGCTGCCGGTCTCTTACTGTGTTCATAACCGCTTCGTGTACCTGCACACTAAAAACGTTGCCCCTAGGGGCTCAGCTTACGCTGCATATGACTTCCGCATACCCCGCGTACTAGCGAGGGTACACCGACCACTTGGCCGAATACATGCAATTTATTTTACAATACATACATACATGCTTCGTTCATAATACTGCAATACTACACAAGGAATACATACATACACTTCAATACATACAAGGCAGATAATACAAGTCAACCAATACATACTCATATTTACCGAAATACGCATACTCAATACATACTCAATACATACACAATACTTGTTAGCTCCATTTGTCCACCCGGGTTAATCGGGTGGAGATTACTCTTTTACTCGGGGTCAATGACTTACACCAGCCAAGACCATTACTCATACAATACTTTACTTACTTACTACACACTCAAGTTAAGTCGTTGGGACCTCCGGGCAGGGACTACACTGTCCCACCACCGGGCTTTACTTGGTTCACCAATCCAGGATGCTACCCTTTTAAGGGGTTTGGGCCGTGGAAAAGTTTAAGAACCAGGAATCGGAGTCAACCTCTTGTGTCTCCTCATCCTCACACGTGGCCGAAACTATATCGGACTTCTACTCATTCCAATTTACTCAATACTTACGTTAGGAGTTAGGTAGTTAGGAATTAGTAGAAGTCAACATCCAAGCCACACAATAATACTTACTTACATTCACATCCATACAAGTACAATACAATACACGAGTACACTACAAAGTACATACACACTTATCTTCATCCATTCATTTCATGAATTATACAAACTGATTGTTCAAGACAATATATCAAGAACAATATGAAACAAGCACAAGTAAGTGCAATAAAGTCCGATTCATGCATTTATCTTATTTAGGTGATCAAATAAGCACACAAATAGGGGTAACCAGGTTAGGATACAGAGCATGAAGAAATCATACCTTTCACCGGGATTTACTTTACCGGGTGTCCTCACGTTCCTCTGGTTCACTCTTGTTCCTCGAGTCTTATTCTCGAACCAATGACTACATGCCAAATGGTTCAATTAATACTAAGCATTACAATGCATACATAATTACTACTCCCGTACTTACCCCGTTATCCCGCTATTTCGGTTCAACTTAATGTTCTTATACTCTCAACTTTCTTATTCACTTCTCATACTTGTTTACTTACTCATATAATTACTTTCTTACCATTATTGTTCCATTAATGGTGTATTACTAAAACCCCATATATATGCACATATCTGTATATATACATACATATGATTACTATATTTTTTTTTGTAAGTTAGGGCCGACCGACCCACCGACCGACCCAACCTCTTGGGTCGGTCCATTCCAGTAAGTTTTCCATCCTCCAGACTTACCCGACCGACCCAACCTCTGGGTCGGCCGAAGTCAGAAACTTCGATGTTCAAGAATTTTTGCCCGACCGACCCATGACCGACTCACGGCCTCTGGGTCAGTCCATTACAGAAAGTTTCGTTCTAGTTGTTTATGCTCCGACCGACCCACCGACCGGTCCAACCTTTGGGTCGGTCGGTAGCAGATTTTGCCTACAGACTTTGTTTTTCATTTCTTTCCTTACTCATTTCTTCCCCAATCATCCTACATGTAATCCCACATGTTTTAGTACCATTTAGGCTTCCCAAAATTCCTTAGTCCACCCATTAACTCTTCACCAAACTCATTTCCCATTCTTACATTGATTTACATGATTTTCCTCCCTTTTCATTCCTGCACACATAGCAGTTTTTGTTCCTCTTATGCTACAGATTTTGAACCAACTTCTACCATTCAATACTCCTACTACCAATACCATTACTAGTATCCTCATTACATTATCTTCCACTCAATCCTCCCCTTTATCTAGTTCCTCTCCAAATCTATTACAAAGTGGTTTACTACACACTTTAAGCTCTCCAAATACACCTAGTTCCTCCTAGTTTCTCCAATGCATTTTAACACTTCATGCTACAGATTTTTACATACTTTATCCTCATCCTCCAATTACCACCCCATGGTTACTAAACATCTCTACTTAGCCCAGTACATACCTGGGTTCTCCCATTCACCAAGTCATCCATAAATGCACATTTCCTACCAAAATTTTGCCATAGTTCACCTACAATTCTAACTTCTCCACACACATACTCTCTCACCAAAACATCAATACTTCCTCAATCCAAGGGTCCTACCAGCAATCAAAACAACATCAAAACATCAATACTTCCTCAATCCACAATACCAATACACGTACACGACTCATTTGGCTCTAGGGCCTACAACTCACATACTAGTTCACAAATACTCAAACTTCATAAACTTCAATACTAATTCAAGATTTTGGGTTCTTTATTTAGTTTACCCATTCCCATTACTCTAATGCATTAAAACTTAGCATTAAGAAGGAGCCCTTACCTTAAGCTGTTAATTTCTTCTTTCTTTTCCAATTCTCCTCCTTCTCTCTTTCTTGCACAAAATCGGTCACATGGGGAATGGAGTTGCCAAACTCCATTCCCATCACCCAATGAACACAAAAGGATATAATTAACATACTAACCCTTAAATTTTATACTAATTCATTGTAGTGTTTAAAACACAAATTCTAGGGTTTACCTTTGAAGTGTTTTAGAGGGGTTTTAGCCCTTGGTTCAAGAAGGTGATTCCACCACCATTGCAAGGTTGAATTGATGCTCAAAAGGGAGAGAGAAAATAGGGCATTACAAAGGGGTAGAAACCGGTTACAAAGAAAGATGGAAAAAACATGAGTTTTTCATGTAGGTTTTTACCTTAATGGAGAGAGGAGACTCCAAGCTACCCATTGATGCTATTTTCTCTTTGAATGGGGAAAACCCATGGAGATGAACTTCCTCATTTTTGGATTTTGAAAAGAGAGAAGTGTAGAGAATGATGAGAGGAGTAAGAATATGTGGTTATTTTTGCATTTGGAGCTCAAATGGAGATGGGGCATGCAAGAGAAGTGGAGAAGCCATTGAAGCTTCTTTGGAGCTTCAAAAATCACCCAACAGAGGAGAGAGAAGAGAGAGAAATTGGTGGGGGAAGGAGGGAGGTGAGAGAATAGAGAAATGAGAAAAAGAGAGGTGAGAGAAGGGTAAAGTACCCTTTTTACTTTTCTCTTTTTGCCTTTTGACTTCTCTATTTAATTAGCTAGTTACATGTGTGTGTGAGGGAGTTATTTGACTGTTAAAAACCGGCCCCCTACAGTATTACTAGTTGGAGCGTTTTTCGTCTTTTACAGAAAACGCTCGTTAATTTACCCAGTTTTGGTACTATTTACTAACCGGGCCCGTTTTCCAGAATTTTCTCGTTTCCTTAATGTTATTGGTTATTAAGCTTCCATTAATGCTTAATAATAGTTATTTAATGATCTATAATTTTTACGGGTTCGTTTGACCACTCAAAGTCACGTTTTCGGGTTTTCTCAAAAAACGCGCTAAAGCTCTATTAGCGTTTTAATACATTATTTGGATCCGTTTTCTTCGGGAGTTGTTCCCATATATTATTTAGGCCTTATTAAGCCTTAGGAATCCATATTATACTCTAACCGAGGTCTCGTACCTCCTATGGTTATTTAACGCTTATTTAGAGTTTTTCGCTTTTTAAGCGTTTCTTCATTTCTTTTGGGTTTATTTTTCCTTACCAATATTACTTAAGCATTATTAGGCTCTTAAATACGGATTAGAATAATCTTAATCACTATATTTAGGTTCGGGGTATTTCAGTAAACATTATGAATGTGTTAGGTGATGAGTCACCATGTAAAAACCGGCCCCCTTATGTTATTTAGGGACTAGTTTGGCCATTGACCACTTAAGGAAGTCATTTGACTTATTTTGGGCACTATTTGGGTACTATTCATAATTAGTGCACAAATTTGTGAAATTTGTGATTTCTCATTGATTTAGGCCTCCTAATGTGATACAAAGTAGTACACATGTTGATTAAGGTATAAACTTGGTTATTTAGCCACTCAAAACTCATTTCCAAAACAATTTTTCAAAAACGTGCTTTAAGACTCCTTAAAGCACAATTTGTGTTTAAACTTGTTTTTGAGCTTGGTTTTCTTTGATAATTGATTTAAAATGTTCATTAGCATGTTAATAAGGTATAAGAATGACCTTTGGGTCCTAATCAAGGTTACACCAAGTCTAGAGCAAGTGTTTGCTTAAATTGACTTTATGGTGTTTTCTTTGGTTTAAATTGTCTACCAATGTTTCTAAGGAATGTGTTGGCCTTAATATATCTTAATTTAACCTTCAATTACCATATGTAGGTTTGGGGTATTTCAGCAACCCCGTGCCTAGACCTGGCGATTCGGGTCACTCGGTTCGGGTTCGGTTTGGTTCGGGTCGGGTCAATTTGTAGATATTTACTATTCGGTTTGGTTCGGATCGGATCGGGTTCAATGGTTTAAATTTGATTCGGGTTATTTCGGTTTGGTTGAGTTCGGGTTTGGGTGCTTTCGGTTCGGGTTAGCCTTTGAGTCATTCAGTTTTTTCGGGTTATAGGTCAAATTCGGGTGACTTATCCGGGTTTAATTGATAAAAATTTTAAAGTACAAAGCAACCTTCGTAACTTGCATTGATTTTCATATGCGGCTCCAAATTCTTTTAATATAGTGTTACTGTTGATCAAGACTTCTATTGTGTATAGGTTGGATAAAACCAAACTGGATGACAAATTTTGTAAATGAATTTAAACTATTAATTGTATAGAGTAAGTACAAATTAAGTTTTTGTGAATTAGTGGTCAATTAATATTCGGCAATCGACGTCCAGTTTACCCCGCCCACGCCCGACGTCATGCCTCCCGTTATCCCGCGCCCGTCACACCCTGAGCTCATCACCTTGCACAAGCGTCGCACATCTACACCCATCCATCACCGCCTCGCACAAGCATCACACGCCCACACCCATCCATCAACATTCAAACCATTCCTAAGTCATACATATAAAGAAACCTAAGTTTATAAAATATAGAGTAATATAAAATAGTAATGATACACATTACATTGTCTTATACAACATTTTAGGTTAAGTTGTTAAGGTAGATGGAATAAGGTGGGGATTATTCATCCTCTAAAATGCTAGTCTATCTCACGATTCACAATAATCTACCATTTGGAATATTTATTTTCCTCATTTTATTGCATAATTTTCTTTAGGCTTATACACATTAATCTTGAATAGTATATGTCTCAACTAAAAAGTTTAGGTTTTATAATTAAACTTCATCAACATTTTAACCATTCCCAAGTCTCATGTCCTAAACATAAAAAAAAACCTAATTTTATTAAAATCAAAATTAGTATAGTATCATAAAATAGTAATGATACACATTAAATTGTATTATAAAACATTTTAAAGCAAAACATCTATAGTTTGTAGCAAAACATCCATGTGTGGGACGAGTAACAACACAGTTTATGAATGTTTTATTACAACAAGGCTTGAGATGCTTGAAGATGTTCATATTATATATATATATATATATATATATATATATATTTATATCATTTGTGAGCAATGAACACTTATTGGATGTCTAAATCTCCATTATGTGTTTTTGGTTTCAAGATTATTTTTACAGTTGGAACAACTATAGTAGATTTAGATTTAGCAAAACATTCGGGTGGATTCGATTCGGGTTGATTCGGTTCGGGTTGATTCGGTTCGGGTGAATTCGGTTATACCAAATTTCGGTTTGATTCGGTTTTAGTTTGGTTCGGTTTGGATTTTCGGGTCACATTTCGGGTCACGCTATTCGGTTTAAGTTCGGGTTTGGATCGGGTTGGATCGGTTCGGTTTTTCTGGTTCGGGTCACCTTTGCCAGGTCTACCCGTGCCACTTGAGGAATAGATTCGATCCTAACAACTGTCATTCACCTTATCACTTTCCGTCTTGTGAACGAGGGGAAGGTGCCCAAATTCATTTTTGAGGATGGTACTCAACTACATCATGACCAATGGATCTTTATAAAATAAATTGATGGTCTAAATTCAAATATAAATAATAGGGGTATAAATATCATAGTTAATTTGTAACTAGAAATAAAGAAAAAAACATAAGACTACATCATGACCCACGATCAATTCAAATTGGAACTTCTGTTGACAATCTCCTTAAAAATCAGTATAAGAATAAAGTTGAATTTATTTATTACTTAACAAAAGATTACAATCAAACAAATAACTGCTCTTTCACTTTATAAATTGCATTGCCTAAATTTAAAATTTAAACTATTATCAATCAAATCTACACCTACATTTTACAACATCTACCAACCAAATCTGCACTTGCATTTTAGAAAGAAAAAGAAAGAAAGATTCACATTATAATCATATTGCTTAAAAATAAGCAATTAGAAAATATTTTGACATGAATTCTTTAAAATAAATATAAGAAAATAAGTTGGTGGGTTGAGTTTATTTGTTACTAACTAAAAATCTACTTTTACATTTTCAAAATTGTATTGTCTGATATGAAATCTACACTTTTATCAAATAAATATACTCCTACATTTTACAAAATCTATAATTTTACTTAAACATCTACACTTTTACTTAAAAGAGAAATGAATAAAAGTGTACACTTTCTATCCAATATATATACACTTACATTTTAAAAATTCAGTCATGTACTTATATATCTACACTTTTACATAAATGAAAGACAAAGATCCACATTATAAGCAAATTACTTATTTATTTGTTACTCTCTAAAATAATTTCACTCTTTCATTTTAAAAATTGTATTGTCAAAATTCAAAATCTACACTTTTATTTAACAAATCTACACATACAGTTTACACAATTTATTATTTTACTTGAATATGTACACTTTTACTTAAATGAGGAAATTTTAAAAATCTACACCCTATGCAGCATTAATATCCGACCTACATTAACTTTACTTAACAATCTCTAACCGTGTAGCACCTTCGTATGCATACAAAGATTGGATTTTGCCATTAAAAATAAGCATGAATTCTTCAAAATAAATATAAGAAGATAAGTTGTGGGGTTGAGTTTATTTATAACTTACTAAAAATTCACTCTTTCATCTTAAAAATTGTGTTGTTTAAATATAAAGTCTACACTTTAGTCAAACAAATCTACACCTACAGTTTAAAAAATCTATCATTTTACTTAAATATGTATAATTTTACTTAAAAGAGAAATTAATAGAAGTTAACACTTCTATCAAATATATATATATATATATATATATCCACTTGTATTTGAAAATTTTGGTCATGTACTTACATATCTACACTTTTACATAATTGAGAATTAATATTATAGTACTAGATTGTATTCCCTCAATCTAATTTGTAAAGAGGATTAAACCATCAAAGCAATGGTGGACTGGGTAGATTCTTGCATTACTATGGGAAGAAATGGGTTGAGAACGTGAAGGAGAAGTTGAGTGAGAAAGACACTTCCATGTTGTTGGTGGAAAAAAATATTATAAGTGTAGAAGTCTATTATACTCTTTTACAATTATTTGATTGTGTTTCTATTTTATAAAACTAATTATTAAATAAATAAACTTATGTGGGGGTTGAGAACTTGAGATTAATATTTCAAAACATAAAATATGATCAGATGGTTAAAAATGGATTGAGCACATGCCCAAACCAAACATACATGGGCATAGTCCCCTCTATGTTGTCTTGTTGTGCGAATAACCTTAGACCTAATTTAATTGAAAACTAACAATGTCACTTAATTGTTCGGGTTTCCGTAGGCCGCATATAACCTATTGGGGGGGGGGTTGGAGGAGTGTCTTTATATTTTCCAAGTGACCTTAGTATTATCACTATAAACTATACCCCTCCAGATTTATCTCTAAAATGACATATATTTTGAATCAGAGAGAGTTATATTGTTTGAATTCCGCACTTGCATTGTTAGTGATGTTAGAATAACACAATTATGTACTAATTGAATCAATAAATCTAATGTGTTTTCAATTGTATTCTTACAATCATTATTATAATAAAAAATATAAAATAACAGATTTACAAATTACACAAACTTAACAAAACAATTATGACTGGGGTAAACTCTTACTTTATATTGCTCATGCTAAAATACACTAATAATTGTAATTACTAGTTAAGATTGATTAATGTTTTAAAATAATATTATTCAATATCTAATCTACTACACATTTTGTAATGACCCCAAAACCACCCTGGTCCTGAGATCGTCACACGCCGCCAGCTTATTACCTAAGACACGCAAGGCTACGCTCTCAAAACCCGAAACTGAAGCAAAAGACTCATATATTACATAAACAAGAGTTTACAAAACCGGCAAACACTTACAGAGCGGAAGCTAACAACTTACAAAAGCCAAAGCCTCAAAATACAAGGTGATCACAAGGTCATAGTTCAAATACAACACAGAAGTAGAGCTCTTCAGCCAAAAGCTAAAACCTGCAAATCAGACGGAGATAGTGGTGAGCAAACCACAACTCAGTAGGCGATAAACTTCATCAGCCTGAGCATGCTAAAAACGCTTTACAGAACATAATATACATATATGTATACACTTAGCAAATCAGAATCAGAGTCAAACCAGAAACCTTCAAAAAGATCGAAGTCCAAAGATAGAGTAGAGCTAAACGGAAGTCAAAACAGATAGTTAAGAGTGAATGGCATTTCAGAAATCAGAAGTCACATGTTAGGCTATCAGAAGTTCAGAAATAGAAGTAGAAACAAAACAAAACAAAAACCACGATTCTTAGTGTTCTCAAAACAGAACGTTCTCAAATTAGAGCGGAAGTCAAACGAAGTGGTTCACAATAAATCACTTTACTAGTAGAAGTGGGACCCTAGTTCATAGCACTCACACACATAAGGGCGAAGGCCCTCTGGATCAAAGGACCCACAACAGAAAGGATAGAGATCCTTGTCAAACCCGTCAGTCACTAATCATCCCAAGTAAACCTCAGGAATAAAAGGACGTCCTACACAACATGCTACCGGATAACTCGACCCATTCATCCATGACTTAGAAGCATTACTAACTAGGTCCCAAAAGGGAGGTTCACTTATAGAACAAAAATACATAACGAAACTGAAGTCATTACCAAATGAGAAGTCATATACCAAGAATGGCAAAGCACATAAAGCCCAAACAGAAATCAGAGGCCTAACCACACTTTCAGAGCTGATCAAAGATCAAAACTGGAACGAATACTTTCGGAATAGAAATACACTTAAACGCATACTAAAGCATGTCAAAATAGCTTATACATACTCACGCGATCATAACTTCACAAACGGAAGTCAAAACAGAGCTCAAACAAACATTTAAAGTGAAAATAGAGGGGTGTTCAGATAGGTGTCTAGACCTACAAGTCTGGATGCATGTTGAACGTCAAAATAGAGATGTTCGGACATGTGTCCGGATTTACAAATCCGGACACATGCCGTGTTTGAAATCCAAAGGGCGTTCGAATATCTGTCCGAACTTACAAGTCTAGACGGAGTCCTAAAGAAAACATACGAAGTGTCCGGACTTGTGTCTGGGCTTGCATGTTTAGACACAAGTCGAACTACAAACCCAAGACTCGTCTTCGCACCCCGTCCTGACATATATGTCAGACGGAAGTCCAAACAAGGCTTAAACCATCGCAAAACAGAGGCGTCTGAAGCACTGTCCGGACATACAAGTCTGGATAACACAAAAATAATAAAATCAGAAAGCGTAACAGATGGAAACCAGAGCCACAAGGTCACCATGAATATACATATTCTTTCCATAGCAAAGTAGTCAAATCAAACACATTTCCATGGGGTTTTAATTGAGCAAAACACAGATCAAAATCATTACTGATTCACAACAAAATTAGAGAATAGATCAGACACAATCAGAAACAAAACAAAACCTAAATTCCCCATGGGTGAACACACCTAAACTGAATCCATCTACTACCTACCTTAAATCAGTAGCATCGCATGTCGCTACGAACTCCACACAGCATACTCCTTAAATTCCCACTCAAACTCGATGAACTCTTGACTGGATTAACCTGAAGTCGAAAACAAAATCAGAAAATGAGAAGACCATGCAAAGAACCAAACAAACCCAAATTCTTCACACCTGAAAGATGACCGACTGACATAACAGAACTCCACAAGCAGATCCACACGAACGATCTAATTGTTGGAAGCAGAAGTAAAGGGAGAAAAGGAAAGATGAGCAGAGGAAGAGAGTAGGGAGGGCGAAAGTTGAGAGTGAGGAGAATAAAATGAACGGGAATAATTGGAGAGAGAGGAAAGAAAGAAGGAGAAATTAATTACGTGAAAAGAAACTTCTTTTCCAAACTTATGATTTAATAACACACAAGGCACTCACGCCCTCTTCCCTTGTAAGCTAATATAATCAACAATCCTTCTCGGCTACAAGTATATGTAGTATTTTGACTACATTTGTAATTGAATAGTTTGTATTATAAAAGTACATGCTTTGTAAGCTTATTATACAGTTTAGAAAGTTAGTATGTACATCTAGTCGCCTTCAGTAATATCTCTATTCAATGTATAATTTTACACATATATCCGTACAGTTTTTATTTACTAATTGTATAGTTTTTATAGAACAAATGTATATGTATGTAGTCATCTATACCTACATTTGGATTTAGCCAAGAAATTATTTATAATCAAACAGAAATAACATAACTCCCTAACATAAGGATGAAAAATAACATAAGACCCAATTTACAAATCAGAAAAAAAACTGGGCACAACACAATTATTAATACACTAATATTTGCTCATAGCTAATCATAAGTTTTATGAATGTTAACATATAGTAAGTTATTTAAGTAAGTAACGATTAAACGACCTCATTATTATTTTATGATGAATATATCAATCGCAATGTCGCTACAAACATATCGATTTTTTTTCCGTTCCTGATAGATGTTAGACTACAAAAGTCCATATCTTTCGGCCCATATGTAACAGGACCCTGATCCACATGTAATCTAATACACTATCTGTATAAGTACTCCTCTATGCTTAACATCCTGATTAAGCACATGATTTCTAATAATACAAAACATATTATATGGCTTCTAATTTTCTCATGGTATCAGATGTGTTAGGAAATTAGAAGCTCATCAGCCCGATATTCTTTAATCATCGGTGAAACAAGAACCCTTCATCTCTTTCTTTCCTTCTATATCCTCCATGGCCAACGGAGACGACAACAACCCACAAAACAAAATTATCGAAACCCTATCATCGGAATCCGACTCCAACAACACCAAAGAACGAGACAAAATCTTTTACATTCACCCATCAGATACTCCCAGTCAATTTTGCACCCAAATTCGCTGACAAGAATTTCGCCTCCTGGAAGCGGTCCATCACAATTGGTCTTTCCACCAAGAGCAAGCTTGGCATTCTCACCGGTGATGTGAAACGGAGCGATTACGACACCAGTAAGCAACCCGACTGGGACAAAGCAAACAATTTGGTATTAGCTTGGCTGTTTAGTGCTCTCTCCGATAACATCAAAGAAAGCGTTATCTACTACGCCACAACAACTGAAGCCTGGAAAAACCTCTGTAAAAGATGGGATGATCCGTCTGGCTTACGCCTTTATGCGCTTCGACAAGAATCACCTTATTGAACAAGGTATCGATACAATAAACGACTATTACACGCGATGGATAAAAATCTGGAATGAACAAGATGAACTTGTAAATTTGTCACCGTGTACCTGAGGTTCCACCATCAATCTCCAGAAACTCCGGGAGAACGAGTGCATTTTTGATGTTCTGATGGGTTTACATGACTCCTACAAATCCCTCCGTAGTAACATTTTACTGATTACCCCCCTTCCTACTCTCGATTCTGTTTACTCCATGCTACACCAAGAAGAGAACCACCGGAAATCCAGAAAAACAAGAAAAGGCGATTCTGAAGAAGGTCTTGCTTTTTGCCAGCACAAACCCTAACCCTAACAATCGCTTCAGTCCCGATGCCAGAAACACTACACCCCGTAATGATTCAAACAAGAAGAAATGCTCCCATTGCAAGAAGCAAGGACATTCTTACGAAGATTGCTACTGGGTTAACGGCAAATTTCCCAGTTATTGGAAAAACAAACCCAAACCATCCCTTTCCGCTGCTGTCACTGAGGATGCTGGATCTTCCCAAGTCGCCACTACACCGGTTCCGGGATTCACTACTGAACAACTTCAGGCCCTCACCCAACATTTCCAAGACAAGCAGACACCTGTTCCTGACTTAACTCAACGTCAGACTGCCTCTCTTACCGCATATCTTGCACATAACCATCAAGAATCTAAGGCGGAAGGAACTGATTTCTACAATCAGTTCGCAGGTAGTGATTTTTCTTCTCTAAATGCTAGTTCTAAGCCTGATTTTTCAGACCACTGGGTGATTGATTCTGGTGCTACCGACCATATAAGTGGTAACATAAGTTATTTCATTGATGCTGAATTTACTGCTTGCCAAACTTTTGTGAAAATGCCGGATGGTCATCTTGGTTGCATACGAGGATTGGGCACTGTAAAATTAATAAATTCATTTATGTTACCAAATGTTTTATATGTTCCAACCTTCAAATTCCATTTATTGTCCTTTCGTAAATTCTTGCAACAAATCCATGCTGGGATGATAATATGTGACAATATCTGTGCCTTGCAGGACCGTGAAACACAGTTGATTACTACCATTGCTTCTCTGAAACAAGGCTTATATGTTCTTGACACTTCTTGCTTAGATGAATTCTTGTATAACAAAACTATATTCTGCAAACCAAAGACTACTGCAATGTGTAATGATGCTTCTTCTATTCCTGTTATGAATAAAACTGTTGTGTGTTTACTTATGGCATTCACGTCTAGGTCATACTCCTCTAGTTATTCTTTAGAAACTTAATTTAGTTACAGCCAAAGAAATTTCAAAAGATTTTCTGTGTGATAGTTGCAACAGAGCAAAAAACCATCGACTTCCCTTTCCTCGCTCTGTTACAATCAGTTCATAAATATTTGACTTAATACACATAGATATATGCGGCCCATTTAGACAACCTAGTCATGATGACAAAAGATATTTCCGTAGCATTGTCGATGAAAAGAGTCGTGCCTTATGGATCAAACTTCTCACACACAAATCTGAAGCTTTTTCTTTCATTCAATCCTTTCTGATTTATACTGAATGTCAATTCAACAAAAAAGTGAAAAGCATAAGGTCCGATAATGCCTTTGAATTAGGATGTTCCAATGAAGGCAAACAATTCTATAATTCCTTAGGAATTATTCATCAAACATCATGCCCTCGCACCCCTCAACAAAATGGAATAGTGGAACGTAAACACAGATACTTGATGGAAACTGCTCGCGCTTTATATCATCAATCTAACATTCCATTAGCATATTGGGGGGAATGTCTTTTAACTGCCACATACCTCAAATATAACTGCATTCATCCTCTCTACAGGGCAAAACCCTTATGAAATATTACACAATAAACCAGTAGACTATACTATCCTTAAAACTTTTGGTTGTCTAGCTTATGCTCTCATATTACGACAAAAACCAGGAAAATTTGCTTCAAAATTTGTTCCCTGTATACATTTAGGATCAGCTGATAGGCAGAAAGGATACAAACTGTTGCGTCTACACGACAACAAATTAATCACATCACGAGATGTAATTTTTCATGAATCCATTTTCCCCTTCAAACAACCTCATCCAGATCTGTTACATTTTACTCACCCCAACCTCCAATCACAATCTCCACAACCTGACTCACCCATATATGTTTCAGATGATGAGTATTACACAGCCCACACGCCCACACCACCTTCTACCACACTTCCTCCTCAATAACCCATACAACCTGCCACAGAAACCACAACTACACCCGACCCTGTCAACACCATTGTCTCAGAAACTCCTATTCTTGATTCAATCCCATAGGACACCACAAGAAGATCAACCAGAACCATAACTACTCCTACCTACCTTCAGGATTATCACCTTGGATCCCCACAACTTCATCTTGATCCCTTCTCAGAAATTCTCAAAGACAGAATCAGCTCTACAGTTTACACCACTCCTCTTCCTTTACACTCTCTCACTAATATAAATCCCTCTCTTACACTTGCTGCCACTTCTGTTCACAACCATGCTGTCATCCACAAAATCCTTGACATAAATGACCCCCAAACCTATGAGGAAGCTTCACAACACAGCCATTGGATGGAAGCCATCAACACTGAGCTAAAAGCCCTTATGCACAATGACACTTGGGAATTAACAAAATTACCACAAAACAAAAAAGCCATAGGATGCAAATGGGTTTTTAAAACAAAGTTAAAAGCTGATGGAACCCTAGAACGATACAAAGCTAGACTCGTAGCAAAGGGGTTCACTCAAAAGTATGGTTTAGATTACACCGAAACCTTCTCACCCGTAGTTAGGATGACAACCATAAGAACCATTCTTGCCATAGCTGTAAAACGTCAATGGGTGATTGAACAGCTTGATGTAAACAATACTTTTATACACGGTAATCTCCAAGAAGAAATATATATATGCAAATACCCAAAGGGTTACAAGTTGAAGAAAAAGTCAATGCTTGTAGATTAAAGAAATTTATCTATGGTCTCAAGCAAGCTTCACGACAATGGTTTGCTAGGCTCATCACTTTTCTAGAAAATCTTGGCTATACAAAATCAAGCAATGACTCTTCTATGTTTTTAAAAACTTACCTGCAGAATATGACCTTCCTTGCTGTTTAAGTTGATGATATACTCATCACCGAAAATGATTTAACTGAGATTATCAATGTGAAACAGAAACTTCATCAAGAATTTAAAATCAAAGATCTTGGAAAACTTCATTTTTTCTTGGGCATGGAATTTTTGCATCATTCTACAGGTATGGTCATCACCCAACGCAAGTTCTGCATTGATATACTGACCGAATACAACATTGGTAAGGACAACTTTGTTTCTCCTTTACCTTCTGCAACAAAACTGAGTTCTCAACAAGGTGATATTCTTCCTAACCCTACACTTTACAGAAGTTTAATCGGCAAACTAAACTACTTATCTCACACAAGACCGGATATCTGTTTTACAACCCAATTGCTAAGTCAGTTTCTGCAGAAACCCACCACAACACATATGAATGCAGCACTCCATACATTACAGTATCTCCAAGGTACTGTAAATTATGGGATATTGCTTAATAATGATTCTGACTTCTCTCTTCTTGCCTATTGTGACAGTGATTGGGCAGGTTGTCCAGACACAAGGCGCTCTGTTTCTGGCTACTACATCATGATGGGCAAATCACCAATCTCTTGGAAGTCCAAGAATCAAACCAGTGTCTCCCTTTCATCCGCAGAAGTGGAGTACCGAGCCATGCGAGCTGTCACCAGTGAGTTATCATGGCTGAGCCGTCTGCTTCACGAACTTGGAGTCAAAGAGATCGCACCCATTCCTCTCATCTGTGACAACAAATCAGCTGTTTACATCGCCAGAAATCCGGTACAGCATCAACGCACGAAACACATAGAAATTGACATACAGTATGTCAGACATAAGATCCAAGAGGGACTGATAGCTGTTCGCCATATATCCAACAAGCAGCAGATAGCCGACTTTCTCACAAAGTCCTTGCCTGGCAAATCATATTAAACTATTCTTCATGAGATAGGACTTACATTGTTACAAGATCTACCTAGTTGATCTTGAGGGGGGTGTTAGACTACAAAAGTCCATATCTTTCGGTAACAGGGCCCTGATCCACATATAATCTAATACACTATCTGTATAAATACTCTTCTATGCTTAACATCCTGATTAAGCACATGATTTCTAATAATACAAAACATATTATATGGCTCCTAATTTTCTCAGATAGATGAGGAGGGTTAGTAGTACAATTCAAACGTGAGTTTTCAATCTTTTTTTCTTAGTGTGTATTCAAAGTCCATCTATCTGTCGCTCCATCCTAAGGTCATTGTAGCAGTGGAGAAGTTTGTCAACTATGCGAATCTGTCTTTTATAGATTGAACGCCAGAGAGACAGCCATGATTTTGTCGAGTTGATATATTATTGACTTTCTGTGCAGCGACAGTGCTGAGAAGAAAAAGAAGGGCAGGGGTTGGTTTAAAAAAAAAGGGTAGGGGAAGCGAATTGTCCTGCAACTTCGTTGTCACTGCTTTACTGCATCTCTTTTTTTTCTCACACGTTCTGGACTCGAGAAGAATTGTTCTAACGAAAGTGATTGATGGCTCATCGATTGAGTTCTAGTGACCTATTGCAACGCGTGTACCGTGTTATTCCATACCAAATTGGTCCAAAGCGAGGTATATATATGGTGAATGCCAAGAATAATAATGTGAGAGTTTTAGGTTGGACAAAGTCAGCGTGTGCACAGAAATTTCTTCATCTTCGGATAAGTTTAGAATTACCCAACATAATACTTTTTTAAATTTGTAGAAGAGTACCTGATATAGTTTTGTATGAGATGACTAGGTCAATAATTATCGTTAACTTCAGTTTAAATTAGATTCGGGTGATTTCGATTTGGTTGATTTTGGGTTTAGTGATAACAGTTAGGGTTAGCCTTTGGAATATTCAGTTTTTTCGAGTTATGGGTCAAGTCGGGTGATTTATTCAGTTTAGATTTGGTTAACCAAAATTTCGTAACATGAATGTAAGCAACTTTTGTAACTTGTATTTATTTTCATATTTGGTTTCAAATTCTCTTGATATAGTGTTAGTTTTGATCAAATTCAAGACTACTATTCTGTATTGGTTAAACATAGTCAAACTAAAGGATTATTTTTGTATATGAATTTGTAACTATAGATTTCTAAAACGTATCGACCAAATTATATTAAAATTTTGTGAATCATTGGTCAATATTGGACACTCGACCCTGGTGTACCCCGCCATGCCCGACGACGTGTCTCCCGCTGTCCCGCGCTCGTCACCGCCTAGCGCGCGCACAACTCTTTGCCGCCCCACGCGCACCGCCATTCGCCGCCTCGCGTCACGCGTGCCCGTTGCCGCCTATCGGGCGCCCCCCGTTGTTTCACGCGCATGCTGTCCGTCGCCGACATTCCCAAGTTTTGTAATCTTCATTGTTTTGTGATATTTAAGTGAGGTGTGAGTTTTGTAATCTTTATTATTTTGTAATTTTTGATAAGAAACCTAAGTAGTGACGTGATGATACACATTCAAACTGTTCCCAAGTTTAGGCATCTACATATCAATCTTGGTTAGTATGTGTCTCAACTGAAGGTTAGGCTTTATAATTGAAAAACTTCATCAACTGTCAAACCATTCCCAAGTCATAAACATAAAGAAACTTAAGTTTGTAAAAATATAGAGTAATATAAAATAGTAATGATATATACATTACTTTGTGTTATAAAACATTTAAAAGCAAAATATCTATTGTTATAGTACTATGAACATTAAGCTATTGTTTTTCTTATAATTAGTGAATTAATGTAAATGTGAGTTATCGACTAAACTAGTGTGCTTGGATGACTTGCAACGTAAAGTTATTTTGTATGACCTATTGGTTTTTGTCAGGCATATACACATCAATCTTTTGTGATATTAATGAGTGTTATGAGGAATTGATATTTCCTCAGATACTCTCTATAGTATAGAATATGTACAGGTTATAGAGTACACTGAAGGATTGTGCTGGGTTCTACTTTATTATTTTTCTGGTATGGGGAAGCGAATTGTCCTGCAACAAAACCTTCTATCTTGAATTCCCACCCTTATTAGAGAATGAGATTCTCTTTCCCCAATACACGTTGATCGACGACATATGATCATTGACCGATGACTAATGACCATTGACCGGTGACCAGTGAATGTTGATTGACAATTAATGATCGTTGACCATAGCCGTTGACCATTGACCGGCGGCCGTTGACTAGTTACTTATTTCATTTCCCTTAACTCAAACAAACAACCGAGAAAATCAAATGAAATTATTTTTCATTCCTCTCCATTCTCTTTCCCGATTTCATTCTATTCCTCCGCTCGAAACAAACGCCCCCTTACTTCTTATGCAAAAATCAGTTTTAAAATTGTAAATATACATATTTTATAGTTTAGTTAAAGAATTATAGTATGCTTTCATTAAGTTTTAGTGATGGGTGAGATTAAAATTAATTTGTTATTTATATATGTATTTTATAAAAATGATTATAAACTTGTTACCGGCCGTATTAACTAAGGAACTAACAACTTAATTTACCATGTAACTGAATGAATTAAAATCTGTAAATTCCTCTAATCAGTTTTTTTTTAACTGGTGACTGGTAACCATTGTCCGATAGTGGACGATCATTAGCCAGTGACTGGTAAATGCTGATCGATAATTGGTAGTCATTGATTGACAGTTGGTGGTAGTTAACTGTTGACCGTCATCTATTAACCAATTATTAATTTCGTTACCTGATTTAATTCTGCTTTGATGACATCCCCTTATTATTTTGTTTGGTTCTAAGACATTCACGTTTTGTAGTAGTTGGTCAAAATAATATAATGACAATATCCAATCCCATGTTTAAAAACTTTTCCCACGTTTTCAAAAAATACTATGTGCTCAAGGAGTGGAAAACATCCCACTAAGGCTTTAATTTAACTTGAGTAAATCCACTCCTAAAAAAGAACTCTAGTACATCCACAATTTTAGCTGAGTTGAAATACAGGACCTACGAATGTGCCCTATAATGGACAACAATTTAACAGCACTATTTGCTTTTTTTCACCCAGGTAAAAGACTCAAATCTAAATGTGTAGGATACAGTCCTAGGACTTTACATTGCACTACCCAAAATTCAAGAGCTTTCGGTTGTTGACAATTTCATCAACTATGATTAAGAGAAAAAGACAAGGCTCATCAAAAGTCTTGTTCACGGAGCTACCTAACCTAAGATTCCCCACATAGCATGCGAGAATCCTCGATTTTGTTACTTCTTGGTACAAGAATCCTCGATTATCTAACCTACACTAGCTTATGAAATGGGAGGACAGAGTGGGGCCTATGGACACGACAGCATAGAAGGTGGAAGGGATGATGCTATCTCTCTTTTTTACAACTTTTTTTCACGATATATTCTTAAAATATTTCATAATTAACAAATACCTCTTTTTGGTAACATCCCTAAACTCCTCCGTTAATCCTTCCTGAAAAATGATATTTTTGTCCTGACTTTTTTTTTTTTCTGGCTTTGTTTTTTTACCTTTGATTCGAGGATACCACACGTATACCGACTAAGCCACAAGGGCTTAGCAAATTCACAATATACCTCTTAATTTCAAAAGTTCGTGATATATCATTTTCTTTTCCAGCGTGCTGTAACAGCTAGTTTGTCCTTCAAACGGTTAGTTTCAATCAAACAACTCTTTTTTCCCCTATATAGCACCCACATATTATAGTAATATAATACAAACCCCACACCAAAGCAATGACATTATTTACAATAACAACATAATCTAACTGTGTTCAACGGTGTATGACAAGGATTCGTAGTCAGTTGATGGTAAGGCATTGTGAGAGACAGGAAACCTCATAGAATTAGACTATAAACATTGTTTGTTCTAGGATTGTGAAGAGACTAACAACCCTAGAAAACGGGCGAAAACTAGGTGATGCATCACCAGGTTATCAGGAAGGAGAAACTTTAAGGTGTTAGACAACAGTTTTCAGCTGGTTGTAGATTTGGAGAAGGTATAATGCACATGTGGGAGGTGGCAACTTGCACGTATTCCTTGTAGACATGCCTTAAAGGAGATATAGTTGTTTGAAGGTGATCCATTAGAACAGGTGAGCCACTATTTTTCTGTAAGAAGCTACAAAGCATCATACGAGCACAACATTCAACCTGTCCCATCCACTGAATTCTGGCCGTTACCACCTGAAGGCACCCCTACAGTGTAGCACCCAATAATGAAAAGAGGAATTGGAAGACCCCTCGGAAATAGGAGGGAGGAAAATGAAAAACAAAGGGGGCGATGGACAAACAATAAGTGCGTAAAATGCGGTTGTTTTGGGCATTATAAGAGAACATGCAAGGGTGTTCCAACTGCAAGGGAAAAAAGGGCTGCTTCCCAACAAGAAAAAAACACACAAGATGCACTTAATGAGGCAAAATCATCTCAGACTGCAAGAGGAAAAAGAGCATCATCAGCTACTTCTTCAAAAAGCCAAGGAAAAAACTAAGAAACAAAGGCAACAATCATGGTTCCACTTCTGGTGTTGCTACTTAGCTGGGCTAGTTTCTGCTGCTTTATTTTGGTAGTTCATGGCGTGGGGATTGCACAGTGATGGGTACAGTTTGTTGACCCTATTTTGGTTTTTTGTCTATAGTACATTTGATGGATATTTTGGTGTTACTATGTAAAGAGTGATGGTATGTTGGGCACTTGATTCTCGGTACTGCTTTTGAATATGTTGGTAGTTCATGGCGTGAGTTTGTTGGCCCTATTTTGGGTTTTTGTCTATAGTACTTTTGGTGGATATTTTGGTGTTAGTGTGCAAAGGGTGGTGGTATTGGGCACTTGATTCTCGGTACTGCTTTTTTTTTTACAAACAGTAATGTCTCATTGTGACAATAGTGGTAACAACAATGAAATGATGGTAGTTGTGCATTATCAAATGAAGTTGCATTATATTTTGTGGATACGAATTACAAATGCAACTACAACTAAAGCCCAAAGAAACCACATCTTTATGCTATGCTTCATCTATTATGTGGGTTCCTTCTTTATTTCCAAATTTTGTTGATAAGATGCATCAGCTCCCATTCTTTCTTGATTCCGAGCTTCAGAAAGAGTAGAGGCAACACTAGAAGTAGATGCTACCATGTTGAGTACGAGTTGTCACAATAGCATGGCTTACCTTTGAATGAGAGTTGTATTGATTCCGTATCACCGGTGCCCATCATTAAAAAAAACTACAAACCCAACCATTGTAGTATCCCTTTCCCACTGAAAAGTTCTTGCAGAGAGAGTTAAACTTCCTAAAAACGAATTCACTGGTGCATGAATTGTTTGAAATTTTCATTGATTTTGTTATAACAGTCATAGCTTTGGTATGGGTTTTATGCTTTATACCATGAAAGTTGGTGTTTATAAGGGAAAAAAGAGCTGATGAACTAAAATTAGTCGTTTGAAGGGCAAACTAGTTGTTACAGCATGCTGGGAAAAAAAGGTATATTTTGAACTTTTGAATTTTAAGGGGTATATTGCGAACTTTTGAATATTAAAGGTATATTGTGAACTTAATTTCTTTTTTTAAAAAATTGCCGTTACAAAATGAAACTGTAAAAAAAGAAAAAACAGGGTCAGAGAAAAAAAAATCATTTTCCAGGGAGGTTAACGGTGAATTTGACCAACGTTACAAAAAAGGGACATTTTGTGAATTAGGAAAGATTTTATGGATATATTGTAACAAGGTTTTAAAAAAGGGATATTTTGTGAATTATGAAAGCTTTTGGGGTACATTGTGAATTTTCCCTTAAATATTTGACGTTATTTTGTTTGTGACGGTTTATAGTTATTTTGGGTATTGCATGATTTTATAATTATAATATTTCTCTGAACCTTAGTATTTCTTCAAATACTATAATTGTTCTAAATATGTCAAGGTAAACGAGGCAGAAAGAATAGAAGATCCCTTCAAAATGTACGTCTGTATTAAGAAATTAAAGAATATAGTTTGTATCAATAAACATGGGCTCATCTTAGTCCAGCTATTATATTGGGTTATTATTTTGCTGGCCCATTATGTTGTCCATTTCGCTCTTAAAGCGCATACGGAGTGTATCGTCTTGTATCTTACGGTCTTACCACAGTAATGACAATGAATTAGCAAAGTAGAGAATGCTAATAGCAACTAGTTTCGGAAAAAAAAAATGCTAATAGCATTATGGGAATCAATAGGCCGGCCATTTAATGGTTGAATTTTCCTGCCACTTTTAAGTCAAGATAAGCGCAAAATTTAAGGAGTAAACTTCTTTTTTTATGAAATATGTAAATTGATCAATTCTTATTTTCGAAAAAAAAAACAATTTAACCTTCATTTGAATCAAACGCTGGATCACAGATCTCTCATTTTTAATCCGTCAGAATGTCATAATCCTGAATTTCCTCTCTTATGGCATTAGATATGAATGCATATAAAAAGATGATGATAACATACTCTCTCATCTTCAAAATTTTAGCAATGAGAACTTTACTTAAAATATAAGATCACTTTTTATATTCATCATTCTACTTTTTTTTAAAAAAATTTATATATATGTTTCACTCTACTTTTTTCTTTTTCCCACTAAAGTATATATACTTTTTCATATTCTTCTCATATAAAAGTAAGGTTACATTAATCATTATACACCATTTCTTAAAAATTGTGAAAAAATCTAGAATTACTTATATTTTGAATAGAAGGTAGTATTTTTTATACTTAATGTTTTTTCATGCATAATGTTCATGATAGAAAAAGAAGTTCAAATTTGCTATTTGCAAGTAAGAGAAAAAGATAATGCAAAGTAGTATCACTGGCAGAGGCGGACGCAGAGGGGGGTTAGGGGGTTAGAGCCCCCTGAAAATTTTAAAAATTGTCAAATTACTCTTATAATTTTTTTTAAAATACAATATAATATAAAGTTTTAAAGAAAATTAGTGTCAAAAATTTTTTAACCCCCCCTAAACAATTTCTACGTGTCAAAATTTTTTTAGCCTCCCCTAAACAAGATTTCTGGATCCGCCACTGATCACTGGTGTGGATTGAGAACCTACCACCCATACTATACTTATAGCAGCAACAACAAAACAACGGCAAAAATCAGGACCAAATGATTGATGTTTCACAAACTTTGTACTATGTTGCCAATAAACAAACCATCTTTGCAATATCAAATACACTTCACTTTGCACAATTTAACACAACTCCAAATCAAAAAGGAAACAATTAGTTTCATCTTCAACAATTGTACAAATCTAAACATACGGATACCATAATGACAACCCTAGTCTATGCTCTTCTCTGTTTGTGCCTTGAAGGTTAAGGAAGTTAAGAGGCCACATATAGGGTGTTCAATGGGTTATATGCATGTTTTGTGCCACATCCCTAAATAAAAAAATCACGTTCTACCTTGTTTTCAGCCCAACCCTCTCCTTCTCTCACCCACACATCATCCAAGATTAGCCCATTCTCCTACTCATTTTTATCCACTAAATTGATGATAGTTCTTTTTTAAGCCTCTTTCGAATGTCTATTTCAGATGAAGATATTTCAAGCATTAATGAGCCTTACTTTGATAGGGTTTACTTTAATGTTGATCATTGCCTGGAATTGAGGATGGTTTTGGCCAACATAACCTTACACACTAGTGCATAAAAAAAGCTTAAGTCATAGTTAAAAACTTAAAATACCCGTTAAATAACAGTTTGTAACCGCACTTTAAAGAGATGAGTCTAATACACCGGATCCTATAAATCACGGTTCATAACCGTGTTTTGAGGTAGGCTTCTAGGCGCGGGACTTAAAGATAATGACACATAGTTAAAAAGGAACCGTGTTTATTGTTCATTTCACGCGCACCCGCTAAGGTTTTAAAACACAGTTATGCCTAGAACCGTGTTTTATTGTGCACTTCGCATGCGCCCGCCAAAGGTTTTAAAACATAGTTTCCAATATAACCACACTTTGACAAGAGACTTTAAAACACAAATTTGCATACTCGTTCTTTAAAGCCTAATAGCGTGCTTTGCTAAATAGTCTTTAAACACGGTTTCCTTGATAACCACAATTAAAGGTATTTAAAAAAATCAATTTTTTGTATTTCACCTTGTTAGTTCTTCATCTTGATAAGAAAGTATGAATTCTCTCCCAAATATCAAGATCTCTTGCTAAATAAATCTAAGAAGTCTTGAAATGGTCATAAATGTGCACAAAGACAAGTAAATACACTTAAATCCATATAAAATGTTCAATTAATGTTAAAAAGTTTGCAAGATTAGTGGTCGTTGAAAAACATCTATTTTGTTCCCTAGTTGATTTGGGCTAGATATATAAGTGAAAGTAATTGTCTAGGTTTCATGTACAACCAAGGTGGTAGAAGAATGTAGATCATCAATAGTATGTCAAGTACTATGCACACTGCTTAATGTAATGTATTAGTTCATGCCATCAGTGCACATACCAATTCATTAGTTCTTTGTTTCCTCACAAAAATGAGGAAATTTTCTATCAATTTTTCTTCACTGTGATGCATCAGCATGATATCTCAATTTTCCATCCTTTTCATACGAATTGACGTCATCTAAGATTCACCACATCTTTCTTAAGTGCGAATAAATGCTTAAACATGGAATGAGGCAAATACCACAATACCTTAGCAAGTGAACTTTTCTAATTACGACCATTGATGTCATTTTGTTGCTTCTTGACATAGCATGATTCCTGACATTTTGAACAACTATAAGTTCATTTCTTATCTCTCCAATAAAAAATGCAACCATTTGGACAGACATGAATTTTTTGGTACTACAAGCCCATTGGACACATCAACTTTTTTGTTTCATAAGTTGATGTTGGTAAATGATTATCCTCAGGAAGTATGTCTTTCAACAACTGTAGAAGGGCAGTGAAACTCACATCCCTCCGAGCATACTTTGATTTTAAATTGAACACTTTTAGGACAACACTCAGTGAAATACCCCAAACTTATTAAATATGGATTAAATATTTAATCACATTAATTAAGGCCTAAACATGCCTTAAAAGTCAACTGAGATCAACAGCGGTCAACACAAAACAAGATGCTGCACCCTTTGACTGTTAAGGGTAAATAAATACCCAAATGAACTTCTTAGGACCTAAAAATTTGTCCTAAGTATATTAACATAATATTAAACATATTATAACCGTTGGACAACACTCCAACACAAAGAAAAAGCATTTACATGCTTCAAGGTCAAAAAGGGCAAAAAGGTGCTCTAGGAAAACCTTAAAAATCAAATGACCTCTAAATGATATAAAATTGAATACCATGATCAAGTATCATGTAAGGAACACAACAAAACCGTTGTCAAAGGAAACAGAGCCCAGAAACACCTTGTGACACAAAATGTGCACTAAAACTCCTTAAAGCACGTTTTTGTGTAATCGCCTTTTAAATTGGTTTTAAATGGGCTAAAAGGTTATAATTACCTTTAAATATAATAAAATATCATATTATATGATATTAGGAATTTAATTCCAGAAATTTACGAATTTTTACAAATTTAATATTAAAATATTAATAAAACCCTAAAGTGGGGCCCGTTTGGGTCAACATTGACAAAGTTGGTCAATGTTGACCATTGATCACGAAATGGACTACATAAAATCAGATAATTAAGTCTCTTAATAGACCAAGAGACAAGTCCCATGTGACAATTAAATATAGTCCTTTACTTTTGCATAAAATAACAAAAAAGACATGCTTTACCTTATAAAACAAAAAAGGTGGGCTCCACTTACCTTACCCATGTGAGCCAGCCGATTTGGAGCCTCCATTTGCTCCTCTTTTCCCTTGTATTTCGGTGCTCCAAGCAAGCTAGCAAGACAAGACAAAAGATGATGACACATTTCATTAGTTAATTGCTAAAGGTAACATTATTTACTCCATTTTGATTCAAAATTGGAATCAATCATACCCTACCTTCCCAATCAAGGACGGCTGCCCCCTCTTCTTGTATCCACCGATTTTTCTTCAATTATTCAACACCAATCAATTGGTGATGAGTCATCAAGTCACTTAAAACATAAAAAATGCAAAAAATGTGTTTTAAGGCAAAACTAGGTCATTTCTCTCATTAGCTCCATTCCAACCGTGGAGCTCACTGCCAAAATCTCCCTTTGGCTCCTCTCCACCGTAGGTAAGAGTTCCAAGCACCATTGATGAGGTTTCAAGCTCTAGGTAAGCTCTTAAGGCATAAAAATGCCCATTTTCTTCATCTTTCCTTCCTTTTTCGATTGATCTACACTCCAACCTTTTCTATACATATATTTAGAGTGATTTTGAGGTTAGATGAAGTGTTGGTTTCGTACATAACCAGATATAAGGAGGAAAGTTCAAGTCTTGACTATTTAAGGTAAAAATGTGCTTTAAGCTCATAACTTTTGATTCCCTTCAAGTTCGGCTGTGAAACTTTGGTCATAGCCACATCTTCTTCTACTTTTCATGTGGAATCTGTTGGTTATCCATTTGGAGCAAAGGTGGCCGAGATCCAAAGGAAATACCCTCTTTTAAGGCATTTTTCCAAGGTAAAACCTAATAACAAGTGAGTTTGTTGAGATCTAGCTATTTCCTATGTCAATATGGTGGATCTAACACCTTGTGGTGTGTTTGATTCAGGCCGAAACCATCTTGAACTCTCCTTGCATTCTTATGGTGATTTTTGCCTTAAATCTTACATTAAATTACTTCTTATGGTTAGATCTTGTTTGGAGAGTAACTAGGCCTTGTTCTCTGTTTGAAAACATGTAAAACAAGCTGTGGAGAATTTCTACTTAAGGTGGCCGAACCAAACAAGGTTCTATCTAGGTTAAATCAAGGTATAAATTACTTAAAACCTTAACTTGTTACATTAATACAAGTTTAAGCTGTTCCTAATTAATTGCCGTCAGTGAAGAGGTGAAATAAGGTCTTGTTTGACCTTAAAATGTTTAAGGAATGGTTTAATAAATTTTATAACTAATTAAACAAGCATAATTGTCAAATTTAAGACATTATGTGGAAGTTTGGTAAATAAATAAAAGGTGTGTGGCGAGGCCAAAATTTTATATGTATTTTGGGACATTTATGTGTAATTTATTTTGCAAGCCAATATTTGTAATAAGGCCATGTATTTTAGGCCATTTTATTTATGCATTTACAAGCTTTTCATTAAGTTTAAGTAGTATAAATGCATTACCGAAAATAAATGGGGTATTAGGTGTAATTAAATTAAATTTAGGGACTTTAGAAAAATAAAGCCGAAAATTAGAGTTAAAAAGGAGTTAAAATAAAGCTTATAAGATTTTATAAAGTTTTGGGGTTAAATGGTGAATTTTTGAAAAGTATGGGTACAAACTGTGAATAAAGGAAATTAATAGTCAAGGAAATATTAAGGAGGTCAACCTTGACCATTTGCTAGGTTTTGACCAAAATAAATAAGTTAGATAACTTATTTAAGGTGTTATAATAAGATAAGTATCTTAAGGTAATATTTTCATAACATATGTGGTAAATATGTTATTACTGAAATAAAGGGTGTAAAATGGTATTTTAAACACCCATGGGCTATTAGGAATTTTAGGAATTTATTTGATGGATTTTGGAATTAAAATGAACTATATATGTATAATATATAGTTATTATGTCATTATGACACTTTGGAGAAAAATAGATGGTGGAATGGTAATATCGAAAGTATATGGGTTAATAAGGATAATTATAACCCTTTGGTGGAATTTGGTGATTTGTAGAGTTATTAAGTGAATTTAATAAGTTATGTGTATAAAATATAGTTTTAATGATATGGTAAACTATATGTTATAAATAGGGCCAAATGGCAATTATAGAATAGCACAAGGGCTGTTCGGAATTTACAAAAAAAATAACCATAGGTTATACTCTTTTATAAGTTAGAAATGTTATATTAAATGGTATATATAACATGGTAAAAAAGAAAGGGGTGATTTTGTAAATAAAGGAAACTATGGTTTATGGAAAAGAATAAGATTTTCTTATGGTGCCTAAGAGGCAATAATAAATAGTTTTGTATAAAGACTATAGGTTATAAGTTAAAGGGAATAAAATATCACATAGTATGGTATTAGTATATGGTATAACATTACATAATGTTATGTGGTCAAAACGGAATTTAAATTAAGTTAAGGGCTATACTGAGTTAATAAGAGTTGAGAGATAAATTTTAGACTAAGGTCTATAATGTTATAAATGTTATGACAATGATATGGTTTAGATGGAATTAATATAAGGAAGGGTACTCACATAAAATAATGTGACAAACTATAAATAAATGAGATTTATAAACTAAGGTGTTTATGGAATAAACCTTAGGAGTTGTAATTATACAACATAAAATGTTACATAATATTAGGATAACAATTTATAAGTTGTACAATACAATACAACTAATGGGAATAATCATCTAACATAAGATGATAAAATGTAACATATGATATAAGAGTCTATTAAACTCATGGGAATTACCTACGTGGTAAATATATACATGCACAAGGATAATGTATATAAGGTGGATATAGATATTGGTTGGAAACCATATGATTTAATGGGGTGGTTATTTAAAAAATATATAATAGTTATGAACTATAAGTTATGAGTTTTGGATACAATACAAAAAAAAAAAATGTACTACATCATGCATGAATACATGCAACTATAGGATATGTACCTAAGCTAGATGGTGGACAAGATTAAAAGAAATACAATGAATTAAACTTAACAGTTGAAATGTTATGACATACGCGTTTAAGTAACAAACCGACTGTTTTAGAGAAACCCGTAACGAACAACTGTAGAAAACAGGGGTGAACTGTCGGGGTTACTTATTATTCGGAAATACCGGATGTAGTTAGTCATGGAGACTGACTTATAGTTTATTACCGTTTAGATTATACTTCTGACAAGACGCTCGATGAGCTAGCGGGCTACACGGAGCATAGGATCTTGCTGATTCATACTCCACCGTAATACAATCAGGGTGAACGGTATGTAAAGGGGTTTGATCCGAGTTGTCCTAAGGTTGCTCCTTGGGCTCGGATTTGGTTGATATAACTTGTATGTTGTTATGAGTCTCTGATTGTCTCCGAGGACTTCCTCAGTTCAGACTTCTGTGTGATCTGTGATAAGATTGATTGTCTGAATGTTAATTAATATGCATGAATTGTATATTTATAGCTGCTTATTATTTACTGTTGTTGAGTTAACAGTATCGCGTTATATATATGAACCAATATATATAAATTGAACTAGCGGCTATGGTGCTATCTTATATGAAATATAAGGAACGTAAGTAAAACGTTGTAGCACTATGATAATAACATATACTATTATCTGAGACTTTTATACGGAGCATTGGCCCTTCTATACGCCGCTCTTGTATCTAGCACTGGATCCCGAGTTTACAGACTCCGGATTGGACTAATGACCTTAGTCTGCTGTGTTAGAAAATTTGGTAATGCGATGCGATGGTAATTAATTAATTAATGGAATGGAAGTAAAGCCAAGAGGATGTGGCTCTTGGTGCGCGCTGTGATCACAAAAACGATACCAGGATGTCCGCGTACGGGTCCGTAAGTATCAAGAAAATTTCCCGTGAGCTAGAATGGCTCGTTGGTCGGAGACTCTACCGTTGGAGTGGCTACTGCCGTGGGTGACCCGCCATAATATATGGGTAACTAGAGACATGTCGTTTTAACGAGACATTGTCACTAGGTATAACTGAACAACTAAAACAATTGAGACTTATACAGTGGCAAACAATACCATGGACGAGACTAAATACTTGTTTATTATTCTCGTTGTTTTGCTTTGTTGTTCATTGGTTATACTAGTGGTTATTTTATTATGTGTTGATGGTTGGATGGAGCCTACAAGGCCAAGGTAAATTAAATATGAACATTGTACGCTACGGCGAATGTACATTGTACATTATATTGTTATTGTTCGATACGTTCGATATATAGTTGTGGATTGTGTTATTAAATGATTGTGGATTAGATGGATGGTTGAATATCTATGAATATTTGGATGGATGAATATGTATATTATACATGTTTATTTCAGTATTGTTATAACTGTAAAAATGGTAAAGCATGGAACCGACCTAATAATAAGATGGTTAAAATGACAAGTGACCATTAGGGTCCAGGCCCGGCATACTCAGCGTCTATCGCTGATACTACACCATTTCAGGTTGTTGATCATTGTCGGAGCTGAAGAGCAGGAACAGGGTAATTGGAGATGTTGTATAGCAATGGAGATGGTGAATTGTATTATGGTAAGGTTGTGTATTCAGGATTGGGTAGACGCTCACTTGTCGATGTTTATGGTTTATGGACTTAGTATGATGTATAGGAGTTTCTCGTTATCACTGCAGTTAACAGTTTATTTGTATTGGAAGTTGGATGTAGTTTGGCTGCGTTGCTCGCATGGGCGAGTAACGGCCGGTGACACCCGAGTGAGTTTTGTAATTGTTAATTATTTTTCCGCTGCGAGACGTTTTATTTATTGCTACGTGAGAGATTTTATCGTGATTATGGAGAGGGGTGTTACACTCAGTTTACTTAACTTTGTAGGATCAAATCATGGGTATAGTGGTGTTTTGGATGAAACAACATAGTTTCATAGGTGCCTTTCTTGTTAGAGTAATGTTTTTCAACATCTTCTAGAGTTGCTACAATGTAATCATCATCTGGCACACTGTTAGCTAAATCGTGGTCATCACCCACCCCAAAATTGCTTCCAACATATGGAGGCTACTATTTTCACCACATTCTTCTTTGTTGCACTAAATAATATTTTTTGAGGGAAAACACTTATGTTACTTAATGTTAGAATTACACCAAGACATAAAGTTCACAAGAAAATTAGAAGTCCAAATACGAAACAAATCAATCCCAATAGACAAAAATAATGAACAATTATGAGCAACCCTATTCCTTTCTCTACGGACAAAACTTCAACTAACACACATATGACGTGAAAACTTCGACCGGATCTCATCAAGCACACCATCAATCTTAGGAGAAATCGGAGAGCCCCTCCTAAGCCCCTTCACAACAGAAAGGCAGTCTGGCAAACTGAACCCCCACCTCCAAACTCCTGGCCTCTGCCAGGACCGATCGGTGAATCCCCCAGCACACGGAGAGACACCCCCAGAAGACACCCAGCCTCATCACGCACCACCGTAGCCGCCTACCTCGACCCCACACCACAGGCCCCAACATCAGTATTCACTTTCGCTCAACCTGGAGGGGGAGGAAGCCAACAGTCAAATGAGAATCAATGTCCCACAGAGTCCCTATAACCCGAGAGTAGCTCGAGATAATTACCTCCGCTACGCGAATGCAATTAGAAAAAGACTTGGAAGCCCCAAAGGCAACCATTCCTAGCCCATCAAATCCCCCAACATAGCTCAACCACCTGGCCCAAAACTTGAAGGGAAATTGTATTAGCTAACAGCTCCTACATGCTGCAACAATCAAGCCCTACGTCCATGTTAGGCAAGGAGTCCTCAAGGAGAACCCCAACACCAAGCCGAACCTTCAGAGCAACAGAAGAAGGTATGCACTCAATTATTCACTAAACTCTGACCGTGACACCGGATTATATCTCTATTATCTTTCATAAAACTACGAAGGATAAAATGATCCTTGATTGTTTCAACCCCTCGGTATTTCAAGTTGTTAACACACATACAAAATATGTATCCCTTATTTGCAGGTTTCAAATTTTTCACCAACACCGTGTAAAACTAAACTACTCTATCGATAAGCCGGTAATCCAATTTGTTGTTCTAAATCCATAAATGTTAATCTCCTCTATGTGTAAATGTAGTTTACGTCACATGTGACCAGCTCCTGAGTATTGTTAATGTATCTTTAATCCCACCTAAACTCATCCATTCACGTTCAATCCCAGAAGTGAACGTGTATCTAATATATAATTTATTGAAAATTTTGGGAGCATCTTCATACATCTTCAAGTGCATGATTGTGAAACTTATCAACAATATGCACTCAAAAAAACAGTAGAGAGATACTATCAAAATTTTCAATAAATTACATATTAGAGACACATTCACAACCTACGTGTGAGATACTTGATTACGGACAGTCTTGACGGGGATTGTTCAAGATATATCTCTATTAGATAATTATGTATGGGTAATTAACTACTATGTTTTATAATTCATACAAATATTTCATAATCCTACACTAACATATAACTTATTTTCGAAAAAAATACTTGCATGACGTTAATATGAAATCTAACCTGATCTGATGTGCACACGTGAAGTAGTAGATGGTTGACCGGTGATTAAATAGGAGATACGTAAGCCTTGATGAAGACAACACCAAAACTACAATATTAGAATTCAAAACACTTTCTTTTACAAAATTCATGCTTAATGCTCAAAAATCAAACCTATTCAAAAGCCTTTCACTTAGTGCTAAAATTTTAAGCAAGAAATAGTAGAAAATCTCAGCACCACCTCCCCTAATTTTTATAACTCCCAATTCAATATATCAAGCCAGAGGCTATACAACATAATTCATAATATTCAAAATTCTCAAATTTGAAACATGTCCTAATTTATCAGTTTGTTTTCAATCGTTCAACAACCATAATTGTACATCAGTCTTCACTTTCATCAGTCTGCGAATCAATATACAATTTATAATTATTCACGACTTAAACACAAACTGTGACTAATAGGAGGAGTGGAATTAATTAATTACATTTTTAGAAATAACCGTAATAAAAAATGGGTCGGAGGTAGGCGCGCGTTCTTTACAATGGACTTTAGATCATGGTTATCAGTAAACCATAATATAAAGTCCCTGTCTAGACGCGCGCTTTGACAGTCAACAAACTTTAGATTACGGTTTACTGATAACTGTGATTTAAAGTCCTCGTCCATTGATGGTCACCGATGTCGTTTTAACCTGACACCAAATTTTTCCCACACTATTTGATTTTTTTGACGCGGTTTTAGACGTGCGTAATCTAAGTGCCAGTTGACGACGTCGTTTTACCAACTTATTTTAACTTAAATATATCAGAAAGATAAATGAAATCTTATAATAAATATGTTGCATAACATTGATTGAATAAGATTTATGACCCAGTGGCTATGGGTACATGAGTCAATACCATCGATCTAAATTTCAAAACCCAACATAGGCCCAATTTTTTTACGCTCTATTCTTTATTTTGTTGGATTTTAGATTACGATTCTACAAAACCATAATCTAAAGTCCTTTTAACCTGAAAATTTGCCCGTTTACTTTTCACACTTACAATAACCTCTAACAATTCTCTCTCGCGCTACTTCCTTGCTGAAATCGCCTCCTCGCTCCCGCCACCTTAGTAACGCCCATCGCCGCCATTGCTCGCGCCACCTTAGTAACACCCGTCGCCGCCGTCGCTCCCGCCACCTTAGTAAGGCCCATCGCCGCCGTTCACCGCCCACTCGCCACCACTGGTCATCAACATCGCCGTTGACTGTCTCTAACTTGGTATGCGATTTCTGAAAATTTGTATATGCATGGGCATAATGTATGTATCCATGTTGATTTCTAAAAATGTAATAGCAAAAGTTCTAACCCTGTTCATATGTGTGCCCAAATTCACAGTTGGAATCTAGTTTGTGGGCTGATTCCTGAAGCGTTGCCAATTTCCTGATTTATTGTTGTGCGCTGCTTACTAACTGTAATTTTACAAACCAAACTGTCAAATGCTGTAGTTATATTTCTTTGTTTATTGTTTTGAAGAGTAAATTTGATTTATTTATTCTTAGCATTTAGTTTTACAATTAATACATAGTAGCCTAGTTTTAAAATATAGAATTAGGTAAAAAGTAATTTTGATTTAGTTAATTATTTTTTATTAGTATTTTGTTTATAAGTATTATTTACATCTTGTATATGCCACGTGGATTTTCTGATGGTGTGAATTTGATGTTGATAAAAGTGATTTGGAAATGTTAGAAAATTAGGGGAGATGCTACTGAATTTTTGCCGCGGTTTAGCGGGCATTTTAACTTTAATTTTTTGATGAATTCTAATGTTGTCATTTATTTGTTTATGCATAAGGACTATGACATTATTTTGGCTTCCGACCTCAATTGTCTCAGCATCGACTAATTGTCTACTAGATCAGGTAAGATTTACATATATTACCAGATTTAGTATTTGAAAAACTATCGAACATAGTTATCTGCCCAAGATATACCTAATAGAGGTATATCTTGGATAGTCCCCGTCGGGACTGTTCATGATTGTTAAATCTCACACCTTGGGTGTGAATGTGTCTTTAATATGTAGTTTACTGATTATTTCAGCAGTATCTCTTTATTGTTCTTTGGGTGCATATATTATTGATTAATATCATAATATCGTGTATTTGAAGAGCTATAGGGAGATGCTGCCAAAATTTTCAATAAATTACAAATTTAAAACACGTTCACCAGTGGGAATTAATACTCATGGATGGTTTTAGATTGATAAGGTACAAATATTTAAAGACTCAGCCATGGGTGATGGTATGAAATGGATGCGTTCACATATAGCTAGAAGGAGATGGAACAGTTGTGGATTTATAGCGGCAAGTTGGACGACAAGTTTTTAGAAGGAGTCGATAAGTTATGCATGGTGTTGGCGAACAATTTGAAACCTTTAGACAAAGAATACATATTTTGTCCGTGTTTCGACTACCGAAACAATCTAAGATATCCCGGAGTTGAAACAGTTAAGAAACATCTGATCTGCTTCCTTTTCTAACTCACGGTAATCTGCAACAAACTGGAACATATTTTCCTTTTGTTCATTCTTTGCACTCATGGTACTATTGAACAAAAAAAAACCAGTTGATGCTATTATTTTTCTGCTGTCTGTTCACTATATTAAGAGTAATTTTGCAACCCAACCTGGCAAGCTAGGAACATATGAAACTGCACTCA
>CM041778.1:366012962-366034325 GCA_023374045.1 Limonium bicolor
TAATGTTTGTAAGTTTTTGAACCCAAAATTAATGTACTTGTTCATTTTGCCTAAACGCTTTTGTTAATATATGTAACAGTGTTACAAAAAAACCCCTCAGGGAGAGTTTGGTGATTTGACACGTCAATTACATCAAGGTGGTAATTCATGTATTCATTCGTGCTGCTAATATCTTTGACAATTGTTTTACATTTGTGAATTTTGGTGATTTAGTGCCCTACCCAAAAGGATTCTAGAGTTGCGGGTACTACGTGATGCGGTATATGTACGAGTTCTGGGGTACTTCCCAAAGTTTTAAGATGATATTGACAAGGTAATACGAACGCTGTTTGTATTTAATTCTTTCGGCAGATTTTTTTGTGTCTTTATCTTAATCTCATTATGTGTTCCATTCTTTTCTTGTTGCAGATTAAAGAGCATTATGCCAGATTCAAGATTATGCTCTGCCGACTTGTTGCATGTCAGAGAGAGCATGGAAGCCATGTTTATGAGAATGGAGTGGTAGACTAGCTAGCTGCTGCTGTAACATATATTTTGTTAGTTGCTGCTCTGATTCTGTTAGTTGCTGCTGCAACAGATATATTGTGTAACAAATTATATTTTTGTTAGTTGCTCTGATTCTGTTTGTAATGAATTATGCTAGCTGTGCTGTACAGGTTCTAGGTTGTATTGAATGTTTCTGTTGCAATTATGCGCAGAAATGAATTTGCAATTGTTATCTGTTGCAATTGTGTAACAATTGAATATGTTACAGATTTTCGATCTGGTGCTTTATTAGATGTTATCTCTTGTTGCAATTGTGTAACAGATTGAATATGTTACAGATTTTCGATCTGGTGCTTTATTAGATGTTTATCTCTGTTGCAATTGTGCGCAGAGAATGAATTTGTGTTGTTGGTATTGATTCAGGTGGTTCAATTGTGCAGTTTCTGCCCTCTGTTGCTTATCTGTTACAATTTTGTCCTGTTGGGCAATTGTGTAGATTTGTAAAAAAAAAATATAAAAAAAAATTACACTTTAGATTACGGTTCTAACAATAACGTAATCTAAAGTCCTTTGGGCGCGCGCGCCAAAAGACTTTAGATGACGGTTATTGCCAAAACCGTCATCTAAAGTGTCGACTTACATTACGGTTATTTGTAAAACCGTGATCTAAAGTCCTTTGGTTCGCGCGCGCCAAAGGACTTTAGATCACGGTTTTACAAATAACCGTAATGTAAAGTCAATGACACGCGGGCCGGAAAAGGGACTTTAATTACGTTTTAAACGTAATAAGAAACGCCACTTTATTGACGCCCGCGTAGATTACGGTCCAGAACCGTAATATACACGGTTTTTGGACCGTAATTAATGGGTCGCGTTCCACCAGTGTGCGTGGGAGTGCAGTGATGGGTACAGTTTGTTGACCCTATTTTGGTTTTTTGTCTATAGTACATTTGATGGATATTTTGGTGTTACTATGTAAAGAGTGATGGTATGTTGGGCACTTGATTCTCGGTACTGCTTTTGAATATGTTGGTAGTTCATGGCGTGAGTTTGTTGGCCCTATTTTGGTTTTTGTCTATAGTACTTTTGGTGGATATTTTGGTGTTAGTGTGCAAAGGGTGGTGGTATTGGGCACTTGATTCTCGGTACTACTTTATTTTTTACAAACAGTAATGTCTCATTGTGACAGTAGTGGTAACAACAATGAAATGATGGTAGTTGTGCATTATCAAATGAAGTTGCATTATATTTTGTGGATACGAATTACAAATGCAACTACAACTAAAGCCCAAAGAAACCACATCTTTATGCTATGCTTCATCTATTATGTGGGTTCCTTCTTTATTTCCAAATTTTGTTGATAAGAGATGCATCAGCTCCCATTCTTTCTTGATTCCGAGCTTCAGAAAGAGTAGAGGCAACACTAGAAGTAGATGCTACCATGGTTGAGTACGAGTTGTCACAAATAGCATGGCTTACCTTTGAATGAGAGTTGTATTGATTCCGTATCACCGGTGCCCATCATTAAAAAAAACTACAAACCCAACAATTGTAGTATCCCTTTCCCACTGAAAAGTTCTTGCAGGAGAGAGTTAAACTTCCTAGAATTCCACTGGTGCATTGAATTGTTTGAAATTTTCATTGATTGTTGTTATAACTAATGTCATAGCTTTGGTATGGGGTTTATGCTTTATTACCATGAAATGTGGGTGTTTATATAGGGAAAAAAGAGCTGATGAACTAAAATTAGTCATTTGAAGGGCAAACTAGTTGTTACAGCATGCTGGGAAAAAAGGGTATATTTTGAACTTTTGAATTTTAAGGGGTATATTGCGAACTTTTGAATATTAAGGGTATATTGTGAACTTAATTTTTTTTTTAAAAAAAATTGCCGTTACAAAATGAAACTGTAAAAAAAAGAAAAAAACAGGGTCAGAGGAAAAAAAATCATTTTCCAGGGAGGTTAACGGTGAATTTGACCAACGTTACAAAAAAGGGACATTTTGTGAATTAGGAAAGATTTTATGGATATATTGTAACAAGGTTTTAAAAAAGGGATATATTTGTGAATTATGAAAGCTTTTGGGGTACATTGTGAATTTTCCCTTAAATATTTGACGTTATTTTGTTTGTGACGGTTTATAGTTATTTTGGGTATTGCATGATTTTATAATTATAATATTTCTCTGAACCTTAGTATTTCTTCAAATACTATAATTGTTCTAAATATGTCAAGGTAAACGAGGCAGAAAGAATAGAAGATCCCTTCAAAATGTACGTCTGTATTAAGAAATTAAAGAATATAGGTTTGTATCAATAAACATGGGCTCATCTTAGTCCAGCTATTATATTGGGTTATTATTTTGCTGGCCCATTATGTTGTCCATTTCGCTCTTAAAGCGCATACGGAGTGTATCGTCTTGTATCTTACCACAGTAATGACAATGAATTAGCAAAGTAGAGAATGCTAATAGCAACTAGTTTCGGAAAAAAAAAATGCTAATAGCATTATGGGAATCAATAGGCCGGCCATTTAATGGTTGAATTTTCCTGCCACTTTTAAGTCAAGATAAGCGCAAAATTTAAGGAGTAAACTTCTTTTTTTATGAAATATGTAAATTGATCAATTCTTATTTTCGAAAAAAAAAACAATTTAACCTTCATTTGAATCAAACGCTGGATCACAGATCTCTCATTTTTAATCCGTCAGAATGTCATAATCCTGAATTTCCTCTCTTATGGCATTAGATATGAATGCATATAAAAAGATGATGATAACATACTCTCTCATCTTCAAAATTTTAGCAATGAGAACTTTACTTAAGATCACTTTTTATATTCATCATTCTACTTTTTTTTTAAAAAATTTATATATATGTTTCACTCTACTTTTTCTTTTTCCCACTAAAGTATATATACTTTTTCGTAATCTTCTCATATAAAAGTAAGGTTCCATTAATCATTATACACCATTTCTTAAAAATTGTGAAAAAATCTAGAATTACTTATATTTTGAATAGAAGGTAGTATTTTTTAATGTTTTTTCATGCGTAATGTTCATGATAGAAAAAGAAGTTCAAATTTGCTATTTGCAAGTAAGAGAAAAAGATAATGCAAAGTAGTATCACGGGCAGAGGCGGACACAGAGGGGGTTAGGGGGGTTAGAGCCCCCTGAAAATTTTAAAAATTTGTCAAATTACTCTTATAATTTTTTTAAAAATACAATATAATATAAAGTTTTAAAGAAAATTAGTGTCAAAAAATTTTTTAACCCCCCCTAAACAATTTCTGCGTGTCAAAAATTTTTTTAGCCTCCCCTAAACAAGATTTCTGGATCCACCACTGATCACTGGTGTGGGATTGAGAACCTACCACCCATACTATACTTATAGCAGCAACAACAAAACAACGGCAAAAATCAGGACCAAATGATTGATGTTTCACAAACTTTGTACTATGTTGCCAATAAACAAACCATCTTTGCAATATCAAATACACTTCACTTTGCACAATTTAACACAACTCCAAATCAAAAAGGAAACAATTAGTTTCATCTTCAACAATTGTACAAATCTAAACATACGGATACCATAATGACAACCCTAGTCTATGCTCTTCTCTGTTTGTGCCTTGAAGGTTAAGGAAGTTAAGAGGCCACATATAGGGTGTTCAATGGGTTATATGCATGTTTTTGTGCCACATCCCTAAATAAAAAAATCACGTTCTACCTTGTTTTCAGCCCAACCCTCTCCTTCTCTCACCCACACATCATCCAAGATTAGCCCATTCTCCTACTCATTTTTTATCCACTAAATTGATGATAGTTCTTTTTTAAGCCTCTTTCGAATGTCTATTTCAGATGAAGATATTTCAAGCATTAATGAGCCTTACTTTGATAGGGTTTACTTTAATGTTGATCATTGCCTGGAATTGAGGATGGTTTTGGCCAACATAACCTTACACACTAGTGCAAAAAAGCTTAAGTCATAGTTTAAAACTTAAAATACCCGTTAAATAACAGTTTGTAACCGCACTTTAAAGAGATGAGTCTAATACACCGGATCCTATAAATCACGGTTCATAACCGTGTTTTGAGGTAGGCTTCTAGGCGCGGGACTTAAAGATAATGACACATAGTTAAAAAGGAACCGTGTTTATTGTTCATTTCACGCGCACCCGCTAAGGTTTTAAAACACAGTTATGCCTAGAACCGTGTTTTATTGTGCACTTCGCATGCGCCCGCCAAAGGTTTTAAAACATAGTTTCCAATATAACCACACTTTGACAAGAGACTTTAAAACTCAAATTTGCATACTCGTTCTTTAAAGCCTAATAGCGTGCTTTGCTAAATAGTCTTTAAACACGGTTTCCTTGATAACCACAATTAAAGGTATTTAAAAAAATCAATTTTTTGTATTTCACCTTGTTAGTTCTTCATCTTGATAAGAAAGTATGATAAATTCTCTCCCACGATATCAAGATCTCTTGCTAAATAAATCTAAGAAGTCTTGAAATGGTCATAAATGTGCACAAAGACAAGTAAATACACTTAAATCCATATAAAATGTTCAATTAATGTTAAAAAGTTTGCAAGATTAGTGGTCGTTGAAAAACATCTATTTTGTTCCCTAGTTGATTTGGGCTAGATATTATAAGTGAAAGTATATTGTCTAGGTTTCATGTACAACCAAGGTGGTAGAATGTAGATCATCAATAGTATCGGTCAAGTACTATGCACACTGCTTAATGTACTGTATTAGTTCATGCCATCAGTGCACATACCAATTCATTAGTTCTTTGTTTCCTCACAAAAATGAGGAAATTTTCTATCAATTTTTCTTCACTGTGATGCATCAGCATGATATCTCAATTTTCCATCCTTCTTCATACGAATTGAGCGTCATCTAAGATTCACCACATCTTTCTTAAGTGCGAATAAATGCTTAAACATGGAATGATGGGCAAATACCACAATACCTTAGCAAGTGAACTTTTCTAATTACGACCATTGATGTCATTTTGTTGCTTCTTGACATAGCATGATTCCTGACATTTTGAACAACTATAAGTTCATTTCTTATCTCTCCAATAAAAAATGCAACCATTTGGACATACATGAATTTTTTGGTACTACAAGCCCATTGGACACATCAACTTTTTGTTTCATAAGTTGATGTTGGTAAATGATTATCCTCAGGAAGTATGTCTTTCAACAACTGTAGAAGGGCAGTGAAACTCACATCCCTCCGAGCATACTTTGATTTTAAATTGAACACTTTTAGAACAACACTCAGTTTACTTAACTTTGTAGGATCAAATCATGGGTATAGTGGTGTTTTGGATGAAACAACATAGTTTCATAGGTGCCTTTCTTGTTAGAGTAATGTTTTTCAACATCTTCTAGAGTTGCTACAATGTAATCATCATCTGGCACACTGTCAGCTAAATCGTGGTCATCACCCACCCCAAAATTGCTTCCAACATATGGAGGCTACTATTTTCACCACATTCTTCTTTGTTGCACTCAATAATATTTTTTTGAGGGAAAAACACTTATGTTACTTAATGTTAGAATTACACCAAGACATAAAGTTCACAAGAAAATTAGAAGTCCAAATACGAAACAAATCAATCCCAATAGACAAAAATAAATGAACAATTATGAGCAACCCTATTCCTTTCTCTACGGACAAAACTTCAACTAACACACATATGACGTGAAAACTTTGACCGGATCTCATCAAGCACACCATCAATCTTAGGAGAAATCGGAGAGCCCCTCCTAAGCCCCTTCACAACAGAAAGGCAGTCTGGCAAACTGAACCCCCACCTCCAAACTCCTGGCCTCTGCCAGGACCGATCGGTGAATCCCCCAGCACACGGAGAGACACCCCCAGAAGACACCCAGCCTCATCACGCACCACCGTAGCCGCCTACCTCGACCCCACACCACAGGCCCCAACATCAGTATTCACTTTCGCTCAACCTGGAGGGGGAGGAAGCCAACAGTCAATATGAGAATCAATGTCCCACAGAGTCCCCATAACCCGAGAGTAGCTCGAGATAATTGCCTCCGCTACGCGAATGCAATTAGAAAAAGACTTGGAAGCCCCAAAGGCAACCATTCCTAGCCCATCAAATCCCCCAACATAGCTCAACCACCTGGCCCAAAACTTGAAGGGAAATTGTATTAGCTAACAGCTTCTACATGCTGCAACAATCAAGCCCAACGTCCATGTTAGGCAAGGAGTCCTCAAGGAAGAACCCCAACACCAAGCCGAACCTTCAGAGCAACAGAAGAAGGTATGCACTCAATAATATTCACTAAACTCTGACCGTGACACCGGATTATATCTCTATTATCTTTCATAAAACTACGAAGGATAAAATGATCCTTGATTGTTTCAACCCCTCGGTATTTCAAGTTGTTAACACACATACAAAATATGTATCCCTTATTTGCAGGTTTCAAATTTTTTCACTAACACCGTGTAAAACTAAACTACTCTTTCGATAAGCCGGTAATCCAATTTGTTGTTCTAAATCCATAAATGTTAATCTCCTCTATTTGTAAATGTAGTTTACGTCACATGTGACCAGCTCCGAGTATTGTTAATGTATCTTTAATCCCACCTAAACTCATCCATTCACGTTCAATCCCAGAAGTGAACGTGTATCTAATATATAATTTATTGAAAATTTTGGGAGCATCTTCATACATCTCTTCAAGTGCATGATTGTGAAACTTATCAACAATATATGCACTCAAAAAAATAGTAGAGAGATACTATCAAAATTTTCAATAAATTACATATTAGAGACACATTCACAACTACGTGTGAGATACATGATTACGGACAGTCTCGACGGGGATTGTTCAAGATATATCTCTATTAGATAATTATGTATGGGTAATTAACTACTATGTTTTATAATTCATACAAATATTTCATAATCCTACACTAACATATAACTTATTTTCGAAAAAATACTTACATGACGTTAATATGAAATCTAACCTGATCTGATGTGCACACGTGAAGTAGTAGATGGTTGACCGGTGATTAAATAGGAGATACGTAAGCCTTGATGAAGACAACAACAAAACTACAATATTAGAATTCAAAACACTTTCTTTTACAAAATTCATGCTTAATGCTCAAAAATCAAACCTATTCAAAAGCCTTTCACTTAGTGCTAAATTTTAAGCAAGAAATAGTAGAAAATCTCAGCACCACCTCCCCTAATTTTTATAACTCCCAATTCAATATATCAAGCCAGAGGCTATACACAATTTTTATATTCACTTATCACATTGTATTCACTAGCACTACAAAAAAAGTTACGATTTTTATGATACATATTAAGACGCAAACTCGGTAGCGTCTAAAGTTTTAGTTTTTTTTTGACGTAATTTAGTTTTATTTTGGCGCAACTACGGCATAAAAGTCTGCCAATAGTACTACATAATATATCTATTCTCACGCCTTTCTATTCATCCATCTCTGTTATGTTTTGTTTTGCTCTAATCCAAATCCACACATCGAGAGTGAACCTGAACTCGAGAGCGAGCCCTAGACTCAAAACGAACACGGCATTGAGTGGCACACGAGCATGCGAAATCTTCATTGAGGTTACGGCCGGTAAGCTCTGTCTACTTCTTCTCTTTCTATTGCATCTTCTTCCTGTTCATCTTCCTATTTCTACTCTTCTTTTGGTATTTTGAGAAAAACATTTGCTTGCTTCACTTCCGAATCGTGTTTCGGCATATATTCTGGCATCGTCCGTATCCCTTTTCAATTTCCTTCTTCACCAGCATTTTCTTCATCTTCTCCTTGCACTTGCGAGCTTGAAATTGAGCGATTCTAGCGATTTTAAGGTGAACTTCCGCTCTATGATCGGGTTCATTAGCTTCTCCATTTTTCCCATATATATCCCGCAAACTGAAACAAACTGATTGATCAATTAGTAGAAGACATGACATATGAAAGGTTAACGAGAGAATTTGGGGATATAGGGTTTTGGTTTGCATGGGTGGTCTGAAATCCAATTGCCATTGGGAAAGAACAACAAAGGAATATCAGTCTTGGTCGAGGTTACAGCCAGTAAGCTCTATCTCATTTTTGTTTATTTTTTGATCATGAAACTTGCTGCTATTCCAATTTCATTTGGTAGGTTTTATGCTCTCCTATTTATTTTATTTTTTATGTAATCTAGTTTGCACAACAAACATAAATTGTTGTCTGCTATGTCACTCCAGGAATTTTTTGATGTGCTGCATGCAACAAAGGTGGATTCTTCGTAGCAGCCGGTCATCCAATTTGATAGAAGATTCTTAAGATTTTATCTTATTAGTGCAAGTTCTCTAGAATGTACCAGGTCATTGAATTTGAAACTTTTGGTTTATTTACACTCTAATTCAATTTATTTACTTTTTTTGTTTTTGAGTTTAATTGTTGATATCATAGTAGGATATTTATACTTGTCTTCAGGAATACTTCAGGAATTGTTTGATGTGTTGCATGCAAGAGAGGTAGATTCTTCGCAGCAGCAGGTGATCCAATTTGATAGAAGGTTCTTAAGATACTAATAAATATATGAAGGTAACTCTAATGCAATTTTAAATTTAATGCATATTTGCTGCTTATACTTCCATGTTTTGTACCTTTGTGTCAGGAGTCATGTTGTTCTACTGCTGGAAAGGTTTCAAAGTCATGAAGTTGAATCAACTCTTCTATTCCATTGCGTCGATTTTTGAAATTATGTTACATTGCTTTCAAATTGTGCAAAATTTCAACAATATTTTTCTTTATCGACTAAGTTTTCTTATGGCGGGGTATTTGATTAAGTACGTAAGAAACTTTATCCCGTGTCTTTACCTGTGCCACCAATGAGTCGATGAAACCAAGGCTATAGAAGGTTGCTGCTTGTAAGAAACATTCCACTTAAACTATTTTTCTAAAACTCTTATAATTATCCATGTTACCTCCTTATCACCATAGTGTAGGTGGCAACCCATAATTCTGGTACACCATAGTGTAGGTGGCAACCCATAATTCTGGTACACTTGTATTTTACCAGTTACATGATTAGATTATAGAATTTCGCACTTTTGCATTGTGAATATTCTGTTTAGCATGTTGTGTCATTATTATCCATTCAACTAATTACTTTACATTTTTATCATACAAAAACACTATGCAGTTTATGTTCCACCTGAGAATTGCTCTGTTTTCTCGCTACCTTCAAGTTAACGACATAGGTGCTGCTCCTCAGGCCCTAAATGACGGGTTCCCTTCTTGCCCCAACTCATTGCCAACAACAATGTGTTTTGAGCTCGTATTAACGGTTAAAGGTTACAAACTGAGTATCAAATTAAAATCTGCCTAAGTTACATTTACCTAATGGAATTGTTATATTCTGATCTTAAAATCCTGATAAACTTGATTTCCTTTATTTAGATGTTGGTGTAATGTGGTTTTAAAGGCATCTGTGTGTAGCAGAAGCTCAAAGATAAGCTTTCAGATTTTCACTTTCTCAGGTTTATTCTGTTCCACTACTAATGTTGTTAGGTTTCATCTGACTTTCTATCTTATGTTTGTGACTTGGCTGTCTATATACTCTCTCACAGGTTGCAGTTACTACTGTGTGGTTCTTGTGTGGGCTGAAGTTAGAAGACAATGGTATTACATATCTAGGGTAGTTATTATTGCTCTTGCTATTTGAAGTTATTCCTCTTGTTGTTGTCTTGTTTTGGTAGTCTTACTATTTGCTGCTTCTTACCAGGCAACAAATTGATAGGTTTATATTGATGCATCATCTTTTTTGAAATTTGGAAGGCTGAACATTATGTGTCAAATAGTTTTCTTGTTTCACGCATGACTTGTTTTCTTATATATCTATTGCCACACAAACACATTTGCAATTGTTGCTCTTGCTATTTGAAGTTACCCCAAAGGTGTGGTCCAATACTGGTATTGGTGTGCCAGAAGCCCAGAACATGAGAAACTATTTGTTTTCTTCTTAGCAATTTGACAAGGTGGATCTATTAGCTGAATGACTTTTCTTTTCACTTTTGTATGCGTCTAAACATGTTTTCAGGCTGGTTTGAAGATAATTCAATTACATATGGAAGGTTACCGCAAAGACTTGGAACAAGGTGGCTGGTATGTTGATATTCACTTTGTTGATCTCTTTTGCCAGCAATGGCTAGAGGTGGGAATAACATACTAAAATTGTTTTTGGTGGAATTGCCTTATGACCAGACTTAAATGACAGAACTTATAATCCTTCAGTTCAAGGTCCCCTGTTTTATGTGTGATTGTGCATTTTTTGGTATCAGTTAGAGTTTATGTCTGCAAAGAATGAAATGGATATTAATGGCATTTTATCAACAGAATTGTACCAACTTCCTTCCCTTGCATCAAATTGTTGATTAGATAATGATTTTTTTTTGCTCTTTTCCCTCATCTGGTTAAATGTTGTGAATGACTAAAAATTTGCAGACGGCAAGGTGGAAATATTGTTGCTGCTCCTGGTAAAACTAACATTTCCTACATTCACAAGGTTACTTTGATACATATGCGTGATTCCCTTTGTAAGTTTGTTCTCTTTTTTCTGCCTTTCCATCAAAGTACTATCTTTGAGGGCTTTCCTTGAAATCATTGTTTACTTTTGTCTCCAAATTTCTTATTCTGCTAGTTTCTTTTAACTTTTGATCTTGTAAATACTATTTTTGAAGCTGGGAAGATAGTCGTGAGCAAATCATGGAAATCAAAGATTGAGGTGTTTGTATCTAGATTTACTGCTACAATTAGCTAGATTCTATTAAGATCATGGCTGTAACATTGAGAACAGTATCAAATTCAGTGATATTGTATTTGGAATTACAGATTTTGTAATGTATTTTTTGAGAATATAAATGTTATAATGCACATTTTATAATAGTACTACTTTGTATTGATATGTCTGAAGTGTTCATATTGTTTTTTATTTTATTTTTTTTAAAAAGAAAAACTAAAAGTTTCGACGCAATTGTGATCCGTTTCTGCGCGAAAGGTTCGTCGAAAATTTAGATATTTTGACGCAATAGCTGCGTCGAAATGAACAAGCCAATTCCGTCGAAATTTTTTTTGACGGTCAACTAGGCGACGTGAGTGTGACACGTGGATATTGAAATTTTCGACGCAACTCCTGCGTCGAAATTGCATTTTTTTTGCGTCGAAATCTACTTGTTTTCTTGTCTATCACATTCGAATCACCAGTCCGAAGGACTCATTCAACATAATTCATAATATTCAAAATTCTCAAATTTGAATTAAACATGTCCTAATTTATCAGTTTGTTTTCAATCGTTCAACAACCATAATTGTACACCAGTCTTCACTTTCATCAGTCTGCGAATCAATATACAATTTATAATTATTCACGACTTAAACACAAACTGTGACTAATAGGAGGGGTGAAATTAATTAATTATATTTTAGAAATAACCGTAATAAAAAATGGGTCGGAGGTAGGCGCGCGTTCTTTACAATGGACTTTAGATCATGGTATCAGTAAACCATAATATAAAGTCCCTGTCTAGACGCGCGCTTTGACAGTCAACAAACTTTAGATTACGGTTTACTGGTAACTGTGATTTAAAGTCCTCGTCCATTGATGGTCACCGATGTCGTTTTAACCTGACACCAAATTTTTCCCATACTATTTGATTTTTTTGACGCGGTTTTAGACGTGCGTAATCTAAGTGCCAGTTGACGACGTCGTTTTACCAACTTATTTTAACTTAAATATATCAGAAAGATAAATGAAATCTTATAATAAATATGTTGCTAACATTGATTGAATAAGACTTATGACCAGTGGCTATGGGTACATGAGTCAATACCATCGATCTAAATTTCAAAACCCAACATAGGCCCAATTTTTTACGCTCTATTATTTATTTTGTTGGATTTTAGATTACGATTCTACAAAACCATAATCTAAAGTCCTTTTAACCTGAAAATTTGCCCGTTTACTTTTCACACTTAATAACCTCTAACAATTCTCTCTCGCGCTACTTCCTTGCTGAAATCGCCTCCTCGCTCCCGCCACCTTAGTAACGCCCATCGCCGCCATTGCTCGCGCCACCTTAGTACACCCGTCGCCGCCGTCGCTCCCGCCACCTTAGTAAGGCCCATCGCCGCCGTTCACCGCCCACTCGCCACCACTGGTCATCAACATCACCGTCGACTGTCTCTAACTTGGTATGCGATTTTCTGAAAATTGTATATGCATGGGCAAATGTATGTATCCATGTTGATTTCTAAAAATGTAATAGCAAAAGTTCTAACCCTGTTCATATATGTTGCCCAAATTCACAGTTGGAATCTAGTTTGTGGGCTGATTCCTGAAGCGTTGCCAATTTCCTGATTTATTGTTGTGCGCTGCTTACTAACGGTAATTTTACAAACCAAACTGTCAAATGCTGTAGTTATATTTCTTTGTTATTGTTTTGAAGAGTAAATTTGATTTATTTATTCTTAGCATTAGTTTTACAATTAATACTAGTAGCCTAGTTTTAAATATAGAATAGGTAAAAAGTAATTTTGATTTAGTTAATTATTTTTTATTAGTATTTTGTTTATATATTATTTACATCTTGTATATGTCACGTGGATTTTCTGATGGTGTGAATTTGATGTTGATAAAAGTGATTTGGAAATGTTAGAAAATTATGGAGATGCTACTGAATTTTTGCCGCGGTTTAGCGGGCATTTTAACTTTAATTTTTTGATGAATTCTAATGTTGTCATTTATTTGTTTATGCATAAGGACTATGACATTATTTTGGCTTCCGACCTCAATTGTCTCAGCATCGACTAATTGTCTACTAGATCAGGTAAGATTTACATATATTTACCAGATTTAGTATTTGAAAAACTATCAAACATAGTTATCTGCCCAAGATATACCTAATAGAGGTATATCTTGGATAGTCCCCGTCGGGAGTGTTCATGATTGTTAAATCTCACACCTTGGGTGTGAATGTGTCTTTAATATGTAGTTTACTGATTATTTCAGCAGTATCTCTTTATTGTTCTTTGGGTGCATATATTATTGATTATATCATAATATCGTGTATTTGAAGAGCTATAGGGAGATGCTGCCAAAATTTTCAATAAATTACAAATTTAAAACATGTTCACCAGTGGGAATTAATACTCATGGATGGTTTTAGATTGATAAGGTACAAATATTTAAAGACTCAGCCATGGGTGATGGCATGAAATGGATGCGTTCACATATATAGCTAGAAGGAGATGGAACAGTAGTGGATTTATAGCGGCAAGTTGGACGACAAGTTTTTAGAAGGAGTCGATAAGTTATGCATGGTGTTGGCGAACAATTTGAAACCTTTAGACAAAGAATACATATTTTGTCCGTGTTTCGACTACCGAAACAATCTAAGATATCCCGGAGTTGAAACAGTTAAGAAACATCTGATCTGCTTCCTTTTCTAACTCACGGTAATCTGCAACAAACTGGAACATATTTTCCTTTTGTTCATTCTTTGCACTCATGGTACTTGTTAGCAGAAATATATGTTACTACTTCTACCTAGGCAGTGTACCTATCGTTTTGCGGGTATAGTGAATGAAGTGGGGTTGTCGATCTCAGGGACCTCGTTCAATTAATTGACAATTTATTTACTAACCGAGAAAACTAAACTAAATAAACAGGAAACGTCACTTTTTCAGGTTTTACTTAATTTAATAATAAGAATGACTAAACAAACTAACATAAAATAATGAAAACAGTAAAAAGATAAAAAAAAAACTAAATAAAGAAATAAAGATTGAATTTAAAGAAGCACCCCGGATTGTTCTGCAAACCTTCACTTTATTAGTCTATCAATAAACTCTTCTCTAATTCTGCAATAAACTCAGGAATTATAAATAGTTCGTTGACGGTCCCTGTACAACGAACCCTAACTAACTAAATAACAAGTCGCACACCATGCCCAAGTTATCAAGTTAATAGCATTAAACACAATTCCTATTGGAGACAGATTAACCTATAGGCAAACCATGCTTCTAGTCGTTAATCCGGTTTAAGTTCCTATGTCTTGTTAACTACTCATCTCAGCGCCGCATTTTGATTAGAAAACTACAAGAATTGCTTTAATAATTAGCTAGAAAATTAAAGCGCATGAAGAACAAGAATTAAAACTACTGCAATTATAATTAGAGAAAAAGATTACAAAATAACTATAAAGATTCGGTTTGCTACCCCAACCCGGGGAGCTAAAACTAACTCAGAAATAAACATAAAAATAACAAAAATAAATAGAAGTGGTGTATATGGTGCTGTATGGTGGTGCAGCAGTGGTATCGGGTGTAGTCGAATGTGATATGTGGTGCTGGTGGTGTTCGAACAGGATGGGTGTGGTGATGGATATGGTAGTATGGAGGATGGTGTATGGTGGGGATGTGAACGATTTGGAGTTGCTGAATCGGAAGAGAGGCGTGAGAGGCTAATGCCTCTGTCGAGGCGTGAATTCAATGACCTCTCTTCAATGATCCCTAACTTCACTTTTATACACAGATTTGATAAAATATTCTTTTATCTCTTCTCTCGGTGTACGTGATTAATATAATCACAACCATATTAATGTGATGATGCCAACATTACGGTATGTGTTCCCACGTGAATATTGGTAATGAATTACCACGAGTGATAATTTGGTTTGTGCAGGTACTCCCGTGAATGTGTGGGACTTACGAGAGTGCATGATCATGTGTGCACGTTAATATCATATATTCATGATTAATTAATTATATTAATCATGAAATAAAGTATGTTATTCCAATGCATTTTTTTCTACATTTGACATATAAAATGTATTAGTTCACATCAAAACATAATTATAAGGAAAATCATATGATAAGTGAGAAATATGGCATGAATTGTTGCAAATACAGGAACAATTAAAATCCTAAAAATATATATTTAGCACTTATCAGTACTATTGAACAAAAAAAAACCAGTTGATGCTATTATTTTTCTGCTGTCTGTTCACTATATTAAGAGTAATTTTGCAACCCAACCTGGCAAGCTAGGAACATATGAAACTGCACTCAATGTCATTCTCTAACACCCGGTAATTTTGCAACCCTAACAAACGAGCAAAAAAAATGCTCTCCTCTGCTCATTCTCTGTTAAACAACAGATCCATCTAGTGGACAAGGAACATACCTGCGCCGGATGGCTATATCTCACACAACATATTGAGATAACTGGCTGTACTCTCCTTGTTTCTCTTCTTGTGCATCTGCACCTCAGTTATTGGAACTGCTACCTACACACACAAGATTGGAGAATGACAGAAAACAATTCATTCCAGAACCGGTAAATTACCAACACATCTTCTTCTTTTCCTGAGTTTAACAGTGGAAGTTTTGAGGTTTCTATCGCACCATAAGAAGCATAAAACACTGCCTTCTTCCCATTCTCTTCTTGCGCTGACTGAAATCTCCATCCCTCCTTGTTCACACCTGTTGCATACTTAACACATTGTTAAGTATTACGGTCAATAATAATAACATGTCTTTTTCGGTACTCTCAGCTTCTCATGGTATCAGATGTCAAAGAAACTAGAGTTACCAATATACCACAACGACAAATCAAGAAACACCCATCTCCCTTTCCATGGCCGACGACGACAAAACCATAACAACGAGAAATCCCCCGACAATGATCCACCAGCGACGAAATCCGGTGCCAAGAACAAGCTCCTGTACATCCACCCGTCCGACAGCCCAGGCACTCAGCTCGCTCACAAGTTCTACAGAAAAGGCTTTGCAACCTGGAAACGTGATTTCATTGTTGGTCTCTCCTATTGGGCTAATAAACCATCTAGCCCACATATCTAGCCCAACATGTTAATTATAGTTTAGATTAGTCACAATATTTATCTTCATCAGTTTTATCTTAAGTTAAAATAAGATTTGCTATTTATCTTAATAGAAGATAAATTATGCATGAGTATATATTGTAGACCAGATTCATATGTAAAGGGGATATATCGTCAATTAATGAGAGATTAGCACTAAACTTCTTGAGTCATCGTCTCTTACCATGTTCTTCTTTCTCAATCGCTTACCACTGTTACAACACCCACACCAACTATAATCCAATATGGTATCAGTAGCTTAGGATTTCTGTTGTATTTCTGGGTTCTGAATCATGGCTGAAGATGCGAATAAGGGAAAGGGGATATCGACGCCACCGACAACTGCTGCTAACACCGTCATCGACGTGAACGATCCAATTTACGTTCACGCGGCGGAAAATCCGGGGTTGCCTCTGGTTTCTAAGTTCGATGGTACCGGATTTTGGGGTTGGAAATCAGACATGGTGACGACATTAAAGGTGAAAAACAAATATGGTTTTCTAATGGGAAGGTGGAGAACCCAGCGAAGGAGAAGCAATCCGTTTGGCTGCCTGGGAAAGATCCAAATCTCTGGTTCTTTCTTGGCTTAAAACAGCTTTGGAGCCCAACATAGTTCAGGGCGTGAGGTACTGTGACGATCCCAAAGAATTGTGGGAGACTCTTTGCGAAACATACGAACACAGCAACCTTGCAATCTTGCACAGTCTGAAACAAGAAATAGCAGAGCTTAGACAAGGGGAAGAAAGCGTGAGTCAGTACTACACGAAACTGAAAAGATTATGGGGTGAATTGGATCTTGCTTGCCCTATTCCGAAATGCGATTACGGAGGATGCAGTTGTGGAGCAAGAAGCAACATGAAGAAAACGTAGATCGGGATAAACTCTTGCAATTTTTAATGGGTTTGAATCGCAAGTTCATCTCTATAAGGGGACAAATTCTCGCGATGAAAGAAACACCATCTTTGGAGAAAGCGTTTTCTCTTTGATTAGCAAGAAGAGGAGTAGAGGGGCGGGACAAGGTAGAGAAGATTCCATGTCCTTCTACGCATCGTCAGGTGATAATCAGAGAAACCCTAGAAAATTCGAGAAGAAGAAGGCTACTTGTTCGCTTTGCAAGAAAATCGGTCATAATCAGGAAGAGTGTTTCCAGCGATTAAACTGCAATCACTGTAAAAGATCTGGGCGTGTCACTGCGGACTGCTATCAATTACACGGGAGAGACAAGGTTTTGGCTCACAAGAAAAGAGGTTTTGCTAACACAGCGAAAATTTCCGAGACAAACAACGAGGAAGAATCAGTTCGGGGCGATGGATTAACACCTAGACAACTTCAACAGATCACCGAGCTGATTCGTAACAGCAATTCAGAAACAAGCACAGAAAGCGCAGATTACTGCAATTTTTCAAGTACTGAAAATTTTTGCATCAGAAATAAGCTATGTCTAATGAGCAATTATACTTGTGATTTGTTCAAAGGAAGATGGATTGTTGATTCAGGCGCAACCGATCATATGTCGGGAGTGAAATCTCTATTTGAGAATTGGAGAAAATTAGAAAATGAGAGGACGATTATTTTGCCAGATGGTAGTCCTCAACTTGTGAATTTGATTGGCGATGTCAAAATCGGGAAGAAACTCTGGCTGAGAAATGTTCTGTTCGTTCCAAATTTTATGTTTAGCCTAATATCAGTTATGAAGATGGTTAAGCAGTTTAATTACCTTCTGATCTTCGATACAACTTGATGTTTTATTCAGGACCGTACCACAGGTCAAACTAGGAAAGTTGGTACGGGTCAAGACAATCTTTACATTCTCAATGAAGAAGAAGTAGTGGAGTGGGCCGTCTCCGATTTGGGCCGCAAAGATACCAGCAGATCGATGAGCAGAGTTGTTTTGGGTTGTAATGGAATTGGGGCAAACGAATTGGTTTTGGATTGTAATAAAGTACAAAACAGAATAGATTGTACTGTAAGTGCTAAAGCAAGAGGCTATCATATACGACTTGGGCATGTCCCATTCACGAAACTTGTTCATCTTGGTTTAATCAAAGAAACTGATTTACCTCCCGATTATGCATGCGACATCTGTTATAAATCAAGAGCTCAGCGATTACCGTTTGGTCATTCCACAAGTAAAACCAAGAAACCTTTTGAAATGTTACATGTGGATGTATGGGGCCCATTTAGCACCGACACCCATAATGGCTACAAACATTTTGTTTGTTTTGTGGACGATTTTACCCGCACCACATGGGTCCATCTTATCAAACAAAAGGGCAATGCTTGGGAGACTATTGTAAACTTCATTAGGATGGTGGAACGGCAATTTGAAGCTAAGGTTAAAATAATACGGTCAGATAATGCAAAGGAACTTGGTAGTTCTAATGAAGGGAAAATTTTTTATGCACAACAAGGCATAATACATCAAACCACATGCTCCTACACACCTCAACAAAATGCCGTAGTCAAGCGTAAAAATAAATACCTTCTGGAGACCGCAAGAGCAGTATACTTTCAATCACAGATTCCATTAGCCTTTTGGGGAGAATGCATTCTACACGCGACATACTTGATCAACCGGCTTCCCACTTAGGCACTGAATGGAAAAACACCATTTGAAAGCTTGTATAACATCAAACCCACTTATGATGATATCAAGCCTTTCGGGTGCTTATGCTACAAAACTATTCTTGGTCCTAAGGGAGGAAAGTTTGATCCACGAGGTCAAGCTTGTGTATATCTTGGTAAGGATCCCAGGAAGAAAGGACACAAAATTATGAGCGTAGATTCACAGGTCATTGAAGTTTGTCGAGATGTGAAGTTTCATACTCATATATTTCCATATCAACACGGTGATAACACACATACACGTGTTCAAAGTTTGAATGAAGACATCAGTGTTCAAAGTCCTATTATGTTCGATGAGGAACAAACACAGCATAAGACACAACAAGATAATACTGTTCATGCACGCGTGGATGATCATACCAACGTTCAGCCAGAATTACGTTGTTCGCGAAGAGAGGGGCACAAACCAAGTTATTTGAGTGATTACGTGTGCAATGGTTCTTTTCAAGAGATTCTGGATGAAAGAGTTTACCAAGAAAAACATAGTAATCTCCTCACAGATTGTGACAGTTTGACAAACACAACTCCTATTACCACCATTGTGTTACTTTCAGCTGGTACGCAAATTCCTAGCGTTCAAGAACCACGTGATTATAAAGATGCTGTTTTACACAGTCATTGGCGGGAAGCGATGCAAAAGGAGTTACAAGCCCTTGAAGATAACAACACATGGGATATTGTAACTTTACCCCACGGGAAGAAAGTAATAGGGTGTAAATGGGTATACAAAGTCAAACAGAAAACAGATGGAACCTTGGAAAGGTATAAGGCTCGGTTAGTGGCGAAAGGATTTACACAACGACATGGATTGGATTACCACGAAACCTTCTCACCAGTGGTAAAGTTAACAACAATACGTTCTCTTATTGTTGTCGCCCTCAATAAAGGCTGGGTGATTAATCAACTAGATGTGAATAATACGTTCTTGCATGAAGATCTTGACGAAGAAGTTTATATGAGACTACCCCAAGGTCTAGAGGTGACAGGAGAAAATAAAGCTTGTCGTTTAAAGAAATCATTGTATGGTCTTAAACAAGCTTCTCGACAATGGTTTTCTAAGTTGGAAAGTTTTCTTCGAATACTAAACTTTACTCAGTCAAAGAATGATTATTCGCTCTTTCTCAAGGAAACCAACGAAGGGAAGATATTCATCGCAGTTTATGTGGATGATATGTTGATCATCGGTCCTAATCAGAGAGAAGTAAATGACATCAAGCAAGCCTTAGATGTTAACTTCAAAATCAAAGACTTAGGAGACTTACATTACTTCTTGGGAATAGAGTTCATTCGTACCAAAGAAGGATACATTTTATCCCAAAGAAAGTTCTGCATGGAGTTAATAGAAGAATATAATTGTCAAGAGGAAAGAATAGTGAAAGGACCGATGGTAGTTGGGAAACAACTCATGATTACAGATGGGATTCCGCTTGAAGATCCTATGAGATACAGAAGATTAGTGGGAAAGCTGAACTATCTGTCTAACACAAGACCAGACATCAGCTTCACAGTTCAGGTCCTTAGCCAGTTCATGCAAAATCCTACTAATATACACATGGAAGCAGCGCTACATGCATTATGTTACATCAAAGGAACAATGAATTATGGAATTGTTCTCACAAAAGGTCGAGGTCCTGATCTGGAACTCTCAGCCTATTGTGATTCTGATTGGGCTACCTGCCCGAACACAAGGAAATCGGTATCGGGCTACTACATCTTCTTAGGAGATAGTCCAATCTCATGGAAAACAAAGAAGCAAGGATCAAGTGTAGTCCAATCTCATGGAAAACAAAGCAAGGATCAGTTTCTCTCTCCAGTGCAAAGCTGAATATCGTTCGTTACGGAGGGTTACAAGTGAGTTAACATGGCTGACACGCCTCCTACACGAACTTGATGTGACACACATAAACCCTATACCAGTCAAATGTGACAACCAATCTGCAATTTATATTGCGCGCAATCCTGTTTTCCACGAACGTACCAAACATATCGAAATTGACTGTCATTTTGTCCGAGAAAAAATTCAACAAGGTCTTGTGGACATTGTTTATACACACACCTCCACACAATTGGCTGATATGATGACGAAGATATTACCAGGGTGCAGGTATAAAGAACAAATGTCGCGCATGGGAATGAGTAACAAAAAGCCTAGGTAAACTTGTTTACCTATGGCTTGAGGGGGGGTATTGGGCTAATAAACCATCTAGCCCACATATCTAGCCCAACATGTTAATTATAGTTTAGATTAGTCACAATATTTATCTTCATCAGTTTTATCTTAAGTTAAAATAAGATTTGCTATTTATCTTAAT
>CM041778.1:366034825-366078941 GCA_023374045.1 Limonium bicolor
TGTGGATTTGTAAGTTGTAAATTGGTGAGGTTTGGTGCCGGTGTGGACCATGGGAACCCGATGATCTGTACGCCTTAGTATTTTTTCCGCGTAATTATGTTAAGTAGGGGCGTTACAAACAATCTTGGTGAATATTTCTCTACTTACTGGCTTAGTAAAAATGTCAGCTAGTTGGTCTTCAGTAGAAATATACCTTAAACCAACTAATTCCTTTTCACAACAATCTCTAAGAAAGTGATGTCTGATGTCAATATGCATGGTACGAGAATGATGCACATGATTTTTGGAAATAGAGATGGCACTTGTATTATAACACATAATTGGTAAAGTAACTGTTTTAACGCCATAATCACCAATTTGTTATTTAAGCCACAAGAGTTGAGCACAGTAGCTTACCGCAGCTAGGTATTCAGATTCAGCCGTTGGATTGCAACACTTTGTTGTTTCTTTGATCCCCATCCGATCAAACATGACCCAACAAAGAATGCTGTTCCTGACGTGCTCTTTTTATCAGTGATAGATCCTCCATAATCTACATCTAAAAATCCTACAATGCCATAGTTAGTGAATTTAGGATAAAAGAGACCAAGATTCATGGTTCCTTTTTAGTAACGTAGGATTCTTTTCACAGCTGTGAGGTGACTTTCTCTTAGATCTGCTTGAAACCTGGCACATAAGCAAACGCTATACATAATGTCAGGTCTACTAGCAGTTAAATATAGAAGAGAACCAATCATCTCCCTGTATGATCGTTGGTTGATCGGTCAGTCACCAATCATGATGCCCATTTTTGTGCCAACTGCCATTGGTGTGTCAAACGTTTTACACTCCTCCATTCCAAATCTCTTTATCAAATCCTTTACATACTTCTCTTGAGATATGATAGTCCCTTCAACATTTTTCTTTACTTGAAGTCCTAGAAATAACTTCAATTCTCCTAGATCACTCATCTCAAATTCCTTTTTCATCAAAGCTTGAAACTTCTTGCAATATTTCTCATCAAAGGCTCCAAAGATTATATCATCAACATATACTAGCACAATTAAGAAATCCCTTTTGTTGTTGTAAACAAACAAGCTTTTATCCACCTTTCCTTTCTTGAATTGGTTTTCTAAAAGATAGGAAGATAGACGATCATACCATGATCTTGGAGCTTGTTTGAGCCCATAAGGAGCTTTGTCGAGCTTAAGTATCATGTCCTTTCCTTCTTGGGTCTCAAAGCTTGGAGGTTGTTCAACATACACTTCCTCTTTAACGTACCCATTTAGGAAGGCACTTTTAATGTCAAGTTGGAAGAGTTTTATTCCTTTGTGTGCATCAAATGCAATTAGTAATCTGATGGACTCTATCCTCGCTACTGGAGTGAAGGTTTCTTGGAAGTATATCCCTTTTTGTTGACGATATCCTTGAGCTACCAAACGAGCTTTGTTCCTAACGACTTCTCCCATCTCATTCAACTTGTTTCTAAAGACCAATTTTGTGCCAAGTATGCCTTGATGTGAAAGACGAGGCACAAGATGCTAGACTTTGCATCTTTCAAACTGATTTAATTCTTTTTGCAATGCATTAATCCAATCTGAGTCTCAAAGAGATGTTCTTGGGCTCGATGGGTGAGACGGTCATTGAGAAGGCTAGAAGATCTCGAGTTTGTGCTCTTGTTTGAGTTCCCTTGGAGATATATAATATGATGTTCTTTAATGGATGATCTTTGTACAAAGTACGAGATTGGTGAATGGTTGATGGTGATAGGGGATCTTCGACATCATTGTTTTCTTCAATGACATGTTGTTGACCTGTCGCTGACCTGTCAGGTAAGTTTTCTTTAGTCGGTGATTCATCTTTGGGATTATCTGTGTGATCCTGATCTGCTAGATCAAATCCAAGTTCTTCATCTTCTTCAGATTTCTTGACCTTGTGAACATCAGCCTCATCAAGACCACATGCACACTTTCTTCCACCTTCAATGTCCTTTTGTTGTATACTTTGTATTCCCGGCTCCTTTCAGAGTACCCAAGGAAGATGGCCACATCACTTCTGGCATCAAACTTTCCTAGGGGATTGTTTTCATTATTGTGGACATAACATTTACAACCAAAGATCCTGAAGTGACTTATGTTTGGTTTTCTTCCCTTGATTAACTCATAGGGAGTTTTGTTGAGGATAGGTCATATGAGCATTCTATTTGTGATGTAGCATGCAGTCGCCACTGCTTCTGCCCAAAAGACCTAAGGAAGATTACTCCCCAGTAACATGGCCCTGGCTACTTCTTGTAGTGTTTTGTTTTTACGCTCAACTACCCCATTCTGTTAGGGTGTTCTTGGTGCTGAATATGTGTGATTGATTCCATGTTGTTTACATACATCCATGAATTGTTGATTCTCAAACTCAGACCATGATCAGACCGACGAGCCTTAATCTTGTGGTTGAGTTGTACTTGGACTTTTCCTGCAAAGACTTGAAATTTCTCAAAGACCTCCTCTTTGGAAGCAATAAATAGCGTCTAAACAAATCGTGAGTAATCATCAACAATTACAAACACATACCAATTTCCTCCAAAACTTTTGATTCTCATAGGTCCACATAAGTCCATGTGAAGTAATTCAAATGGCTTGGCGGTACTAACTAAGTTCTTTGATTTAAAACAAGTCTTAGTTTGTTTGCTTCTAACACAAGCATCACAAAGATTGGTCTCAGATTCTTTAATCTCTGGGAGACCTCTTACCAACCGTTTCTTGACAAGTTTTCTTAACAACTAAGTGCTAACATGCCCTAATCTTTTTGCCATAGTGTAGAGTCATCTATTGAAGCAGTCAAGCATGGAAGATTTAGATTGTCAATATCCTCCAAACTAGTTACATAAACATTTTTCCACCCTTTTCCTTTTAAACAGCTCTTTGCCATTGTTCTGAATTACTATACTACAATGTGTTGGTTTAATGTGAACTGAATTGCCTTTGTCACATATTTAAGAAAATCTAAGCAAGTTGAATTTTAAACCATTGACCAAATTTACACTATCTATGACATAATCTGAAGTAATACCAACCTTACCTACACCGATGATTTTTCCTTTCTTGTTGTCGCCAAAGGAAATGGTTCCTTGGATTCCTGGTTCGAGCGAGAAGAACTTCTTTTTGTCTCCTGTCATGTGTTTAGAGCACCCACTATCGATGTACCAGCAGGGGTCCATTCTTACTCGATTCTGCACTTAACACATTAGTGGTGTGGGGTTAGGGTCCATAGAAAGGTTGGACCAATTTCCACCATCAAATATTGTTATAGGATCATTTTTACTACCCATTTTAGTCCTATTCTCTTGAGTTACCAATGTCTCATAAAACTCGTTTTTATAGCAATTGGCTTCATGATGACCAGGTTGTCTGCATAGGTTGCAGACACCTCCACGACTGGTTGCTGACTGATACCCGACTAGTCATTTGTTTCTCCATACGGGTGTCCTAGATACAGCTTCTAGTTTTACATGTTTTTCTTTGACGAATGCTAGTTCTTTTTCCTTTGTACTAAGTGCAACAATCAATTCATCGATTTCAGGTTGTTTTCCCTGTTTCATCTTTTCATGAGCAGAAAGAATTTCACTATAATCAATTTGCAATTTCATGAGTGCTTTCATAAGATTATCTACTTTATCCTTGTCTGATTTTTTCTCCAATTTTTCATTTTCATCCAAAAGTTCCTTATTTTCATTTTCCAAAGCCTCGAGTTGATCAACTAATATAAGAGAAAATTTTCTAAGTCCAAGAAGTTCATCCTTTAGAATCATCTTTCTAAGTTTAGAGTAGTTTACCTTGTTATGATCTTCTTCATCTGACTCTGAAGCTTCCTTATCTTGCACCATCAAGCAAATTTCTTCAAGGCATAGGTGAGCCTTCTCATCCTCCGAGGAGTCACTATCTGAGGTTCGGTTATTGTCGCTGAGCTCTGAGTCTCCCCATGCAGCAACAAATGCTTCTTTCCTTGGCCCTATGTTAAAAAATCATCGAACAGGTTTCCTGACCTTGTCGTTGTCCTCTCGTGAATGTTGAGGATAGTCTTTGATGTGATGCCCGCACTTTGAGCATCCAAAACACTTGTCATTGTTCTTTATGCGGTGATCGTCATTCTCCTCGGGCTCTCTTCCTTTCCTCATGTTGTTTCTTATGAATTTTTGAAAGTTCCTCTTAGCGTAGAGAACCATCTCATGATTGTCTTGTTCTGTCTCGGAGTTTTTAGCTACTTGTAGGGCTATGCCTTTTCCCTTTTCTTTTGAACTTTCCGAGTTTCGTTGTTGTAGTTTCAACTCGAACGCCATAAGGGAGCCTAACATGTCCGCCAAGGACATCTTAGAGAGATCATGGACTTCTTGCATGGTATTGACCTTGCGGTCAAAGGAGGCAGGAAGAGATCTGAGGAACTTCCGAATTTGATCCTCGTTCGAGATAGTTCTTCCAAGCACCAACATTTCATTGATCAGCTTGGTGAACCTTGTATGTATTTCAGAAATGCTCTCATTTTCTTCCTTCTTGAATAGCTCCCAATGAGTGAGTAGCAACTTAATGCGAGTCTTTTTGATCTCATCATTCCCTTCATAAGTGACCTCAAGAGTTTTCCAAATCTCTTGAGCTGTTGTGGCTGAAGCTATCTTAGAGTAGTGCTTAGGTAGTAGTGCACAGTGCAGTATTCTTATGGCTCAAGCATTGAATATCAGCTTCTTGATTTGATCATCCGCTATGCTGTCAATAGATATGTCTTGTCCTTGAGCGTTCTAGAAGGTGTACTCTCCATGTGTTATCTTCCTCCACATTCTTGGATCATCAGACTTGATGTGAAACTCCATTTTATTCTTCCAGTGAGTGTAGTTGTCTCCATTGAAGAGTGGTGGTCGATTTGGTGCAGAACCTTCTTCTGCCGCTAGTAGGCTTGCGTGAGACATTTTTTATCGTCTTCCAAAGCAGTTAGTTTTCTAGAAGAGACCCGCTCTGATACCAATTGAAACCAGCAAGCGCTCCTGATGCGTCCCCGACGTGTCGTGGACATATCGTGGACTTAAATAAAACTTTGATAGTTAAGAATAGACACGAGATAAACTTATACTGGAAACTCCATTTCAATTGAGAATTTACACACACGAAATTCACTCAATCTCCCTTACCCCACACACGGACTCCCGGGACAGTTTCAACTTTACCCCTAAAGTCCTTAACCCTCACCTGACTATCGGCCTACGGTTCACCGACCGCTCCCCGATCTGTCGGTCTATCAAATACCCAAAATATTGACACTCTAACCCGTCCTCTCTAGCTCACCAACTCTCTAGCACTTACACACACTCTAGTCTGATCCACACTTGCCCAGATAATCTCTTTCTTTTTTTCTCGTGCAGGATTACTTACATATGAAATAAATGCAAGTATATATACTGTTTAGTTAGGGTGTAACTACCGTCCTATAAGTCCCTAGACTCTAGGAGTCGATTACAACTTCTATTATTCACATAACAGCCACACTAGACTTGCAGAGAGTCTTCAACATGATCTAAAGGCGTTTGGACTACGTGTTGCCTTATGGTTGGTCACGTCGGCGGCAGCCCTCTCCATTGGTCAAGCACCACTTGTGTTCCCCACTTGCCTGATTCTGTCTGCCTCATTAAATGCTCATTAATGCTCCTTTAGTCTTCATTACAACTATGCAATCTGTTCTGATAAGTAGCTCTTTACTTATATTGTTCATTTGCACATTAATGAGTTGTGTTCTTGTCGTGTGCTTAGTTGTTTATGTGAGTATATGAGTCTGTCTAAATGTGTCGATTCTCTTGCAGTCTTTTGTCTTTGACTTTCTTTTTAAGCATGAGAGATATCTTCGTGCGGTATCTAACTTGTTGTATGTGCTAGAAGTTCTACGGAGCTCTCGCAGACAGGTGCCCGACTGGTTGAGCACATGTCGTGAACTGAGTGCACTTGCAACCTTACATTCTAAGCTACTTGTTTACCCGTCTATCTGAATCATGAATCTTGACAAACATATTAGATAGACAACACAAGGTTTTCTATCATCAAAACTAAAGGATTTTGACTTAACACTGTCACACTCTGTCTAAAGAAGAGAAACATAGTCTATGCAGTACCCTTTACAACATCAAGGTGCCATAAGGATACTCCTCAAACATAAGAAGCCTAGTGTCCATGACAAACCTGAAATTTGTAGGAATGAATTCTCACAATTATCATGTCCTAGTGCAAGAATTTTTGCCAATTGCAATGTGTGGGATCTTGCCTGATGTTGTTAGAAATACAATCATAAATGTCAGTGTGTTTCTCAAAACCATTTCGTCTAAGGTTCTTGATGTGAACACTCTGTCTAAACTACAAAAGGATCTTATTGTGACAATGTGCCAGCTAGAGATGTATTTTCCTCCCACGTTCTTTGATATAATGATACATATGCTCGTGCATCTTGTAAGAGAGATTCTGATGTGCGGTCTTTTGTACCTTTGCTAGATGTATCCGTTCAAAATGTACATGGGTGTCTTGAAGAAGAAAATGAAGAACCATCATCACCTAGAGGACAGTATTATAGAGGGCACTATGATAGAGAAACTTGTATATTTCCACACCCATTACCTAGAAGGTGTCGATACCATTAGACTGCCACGTTCTAGACCCGAGGGCTGATTGAAGGGTGTTGGTATGGTTGGACAGAAACTGAAGAGAATTGATATAGACATCCTTAACAAAACACATTTAGTTGTGCTGAGTCACCTTGGAGATGTTGAACTGTACTTTGATGAACACTTGTGCATTTTAAGAGCAAAATATCCAGACATGAGTGACATTAGACTACAAAATGAGTAGAACAAGACATTTGTCAGATGGTTCAGAGACAAAGTGTTGTCCAATCAGTCCACGAATGTGCCTGAACTGATTAAAGTAATTGCATTTGAACCAAATCTGGATGTCATTTCTTATGAGGGGTACGATGTCAATGGCTTCACCTTTTTCACAGAACGTTAGGATCATAAGTCAACAAATCAGAACAGTGGCACATAGCTTATTAGGACTTATATGACATCAGCAGTGTGGGTTGAAGTCCAGTCTCAGTAAAACAATCATAATTCGGTGTTATACAAGACATCTGGGTATTGGACTACAATAACTATGAAATGTGTGTTTTCCTGTGTAGCTGGGTTGACATGACAACAAACATGGCTACCGCGAGGATGAGCATGATATGAAACTGGTTGAACTATGCAGAGCAACTCCCACGGTTGAGCCATTTATTGTTGGGATGTAGGTTAAGCAGATATTTTATGTAACTGACCCTTGTAATCCTAGATGGTCTGTGGTGCTTAAAGGGAGAAGAGGAATAGTTGGTGTGGATGGTAGGGTTGATGAGTATGAGTATGACGTAGAAGATGAAACTCCAACTGTTCCTATTTTATTGAAAGAGGCTGAGGTCACTGGTCATCGTGAGTATATACGATCAGACCATAACGAGGGAATGTGGATTGAAAAATAATGGTGTATGTAAGTTATTACCATTAAAATTTATAAGTAATTAACAATCTTTTACCTGTTGCTTGTATATGAGCATTGTTAAATTCCGTGTATTTTTTTGTGCCATTATCTAATACTTAATTTTATTTCAATTCTCGCAGGCATGGATGAAGAGTTCGATTTATTTTGCAACGAGTTAGAAAATGTTCAACAAATGGTACCGGCTCCTTCTACCAGTGCCCCTTCTACCGCGGGCCCTTCTACTGCTGGCCCTTCTACCGGAGCCCCTTCCATGAGTGCACCTTCTATGAGTGCTACTCAGAGACCCAGATGTAGAGGCCCAACCCGTGGGCTGAAGCTGCAGAAACCGGATGAGATCAATCTTATATGGGACCGGTATGGGAGGTATTGTGGGGGCAGCAGGTCAGAGTTCGCTAGTATGCTAGAGACTCTGTCTAGGTCACATTGTTGCATCAACCACAAATGACCACAAGTCCCAAGAGAAGTTAAGGAGACTATCAGGAAGAAAGTGTAAGAACGGTTCAAGATCCCAAAAGAAGATAAGAAGAGCATCTGCGATAAGTCGGGTATTTGCCTAAGTTTATGAGGCTAATTAATGCTTAATTATCTACGTTAATTATGACTTTAAATTCCTACCTTATTGTTTTGTTTACGCTTTATTATTATATTTGTCTCCTATGATTGATTTGATGTGTTTTCAGGGTAAAATGCTAAAGAAGTTGCTTAAACGAAGACTTTAGAGCTTGAGTCAACCAATGGAAGTAAAACTAGAAGTCAAATGATGATTTTTAAAGGAAAAGGTTCAAGTCTACAACTGGTCCGGGTTTGCGTACTTGTTTGTAAACCTGGACCATCTCTTTGATCAACCTTCTACCGTGTTTTTATGATGGTCCGGGTTTGTGTCCCAGTTTGTAAACCCGGACCAATCCCTCAATGATCTCTCTGCCTATTTTCAGTGGTGGTTCGGGTTTACGTACTTGTTTATATACCCGGACCATCCTTCAAAGAAACCTACTGCCTAATTTAAGAGGTGGTCCGGGTTTACGTACTTGTTTGCAAACCCTGACCAATACTAACGAAGGGCCGGAATTTCGTTACGTTACTGAAATAAAATATAAAAAATTTATCTTCTAACAGGGGGGCACGCCGCATGATAAAAAGACATATGAGAGTTATGACCTAAGTTTGATCATATGTGTGATTTTTGACATCAGAGAGGGAGAGTTAGCAGTTTTGGAGAATTTTTACTAGGAGTTTGAGCAGAGCGGATTGGAGATTCAACACAAAGACTTCGCCACGGAGTCCCAAACTAGAGTTTCTTCTTGTTCTACTTCTCTAATACTATTTTCTACTGATTTGTTTATTGTTAACATGTCTATGGCTGAGTAGTACTTTTAGATTTCGGTTTGCTATGTAATCCGAATTCGAGGTTCCATTATCTTTGTGATTTTAACAATTTAATCAGATTAAAGTTTTGTTCTTTGTTTATATTAATTCTCTGATAGTCTGGCCAATTATTAAAGATTACTAGTTTGTCTGCTTACAAGTGAGAACTGCAGCATTCAATAGACTACAGGAACAAAACCAGTTAATTTCGAGATGACAATTCCTCTAAAATATTAACTGATTATCTAACTAGGTCATGCCTAAAGCTGTTAGCAATTATGAAATTCATAACTAGAGTTGGGGGTTTGGTAATTGTTAATTAGATTTCGCCGGGCGGGAGACTAGACATGAAATAATCTGATCTAGGATTTTAATCTAGAATTTGGTAAACACATTGGGAAAGGAACCGAGAATTAGAGGAGTAGTAAACCGGGATTTCTCCCATAATTATCAAGAAAACCAACACTTTCCTTTCTGCAGTTATAGTTATTGTCATTGTCATTGTCATTGTTATTATTTATTTTACTTAATTTTAGAATTACAATTTCATCAATTAAACCCCCCAATGTCCTGTTTTCTGATTTCATTAATTTAATAGTTGTTTTAGATTGAGATTAGACTAGACACCACCTCCTTGGTTCGATAACCTACGGAATACTTTCAAGGAAAACTTGTTACAAAGACCGGTACACTTACTGAATTAGGTTTTAACCCCAACACTCCGCCATATGTGGTGTACAACAGCATGATCACCGAAGAGGAGTGGAGGTTCTTGTTGAGCATCACTTCACCCCGAGTTCATGGTATGTTTATGTGTACTCTTTTATGAATTAATACTCATAATGTTTTATCCCTGATTTTCAAATTAATTTTCTATTGTAATGTTTAACCAGCAAAAACAAGAACAAGCATAGCAGAACCGTGAAACGAATCTTTACTCCCACACCATGGGACGAAGGGGATACGTGGACAGCCTCGATCAATGGAAGCAAGATGGTTTGCTGACGCGGAGGAACGAGGACGGCAGTGAATGCTCAATCAAGGGCGTCTCTGAGGTGAGTAGGGTCCAGATGTACCTACTGGGACGCCAGAGAATGACCGGAGAAGGTCAAAGGATATTTCCTCACGCTGAGACGGCACAATTGGCTAACCAAATTCTAAGTGTTTGAAACTATTAAATAATTTAATTATAGACTCAAGCATTTGTAGATCTTAAATTTAGTGCTAACTTCTTTGACAATTGGACAGTATGAAGACGCAAAGAGAGGAGAAATAAACATGCTCCTCCTTCTCAAGATGACCCTCTCAATCAAGCGCTCGGGATGAAGGATCACCCAGTCGTGTTAGAGGATATGGGGGAGAAGTTCGTCAGAAGCACGTATTCCCACCATCTACTAAGAAAGGCCAGGTGAGTGTTTCTGATATCGAGGTGATGCTTAAGCATAAGCTAGCTGCTGCGCGCCAAAGTAATGCGGAGAAATTGGCTGCTAAGCGTCAAGCTAACAAGAAGAGATTGCCTGCTGAGCGCCGAGCTTACAAGGAGAGGATGTAACATGCGTTGGATGCAATCGCACAGTTGATGCGCCAAAGTAATCAGCGGCATGGTCCTTCTCTACCTTCTTCCTCGTCCAGTTGTGCTCCGGCCGCTGACCCGTACCCGTTTGCCAACATTCAGGTTAGCTTTGTTTGAGTATTTCTCTCCTTAAATAAAATTTTAAATGGTATTAGATTGGACACACTTATTTTCTTCACGCAATATCTATGTTTATTAAAGACGCAAAAAAAAATGTTGTCTCCAAGTACCATTCGACGGGCACCCTGTAGATGTGGCCTATGGGATAATGTTTCCATCAGGGCCGCACACGTTCATCAATTTCCAACGTCTCCCTGTATTCTACGCGTGTGTGACCTTGGGAATTGATCATCGAAGGATTTGAGAATGCATACCTTCAGATGGCGTTTGACAACAAGTGCACGCTGGTTGAAGTGAAGAGAGACATATTGCCCTGGCTAGCATGTTATATTGTTGTCATTGATGAGGTAAGATTGTTTAACAACCATTTAGTGTATAATATAATCCATTATATAGCATTTATTTTGTATAATTATTTGACATATGTTTAAATGTGCTGGAATATATCCCTAAGATTCCTCGTCATATAGCCCGTATGAAGAGATCAACCAGCTGATGGCGCCTATCCGCAGTACGAGGGTATGCTGTTGATAGATGTTTAATGTTACTAAAATAATCAATTTGTAATTACCTTTACCTTCTTATGCATTATTTTTTGTGTGTAAAGGGTAAGAATCCAGTGACCCGGGGCAAGCCAAAACTTATAGGGCACCAACAAGTAGGTTCGCACAGCCAGATAAGTGTGTTAAAGCCTTAGGGCCTCGTTAGGTCAATATTTATGACATGATCATTGTGAAGGGACCTCAATGCATCAACTTTATGCCGACGCTTCTAAAGTTGTTGTTTCACTACGAAGAAGATATGACCACGGTGATGACCTTTGGGGACATCAGAGAGATGATGTGTAAAGATTTCCTGAACATTAACATCATTCACGCTTATATAATGTAAGTGTTCTTTCATTATATTTTAAAATATTATAGAATAAGTACCTATGAAGTTGCATTATCTAACTTTTTATAGTATATGTGATATAATAAATGTTTACTTTAAAGATGTCATGAGAAGAATATCACCTCCATTTTTGTGGTGTGTCCAGAGCATTTATCTTTTGACTCAGTCATTAGGGACCCGTTGAGGTTTTGTACATACATGGAGCATTGCTTCAATGTTGCTGAAGAAAAGAAGAAATTATTTTTACTAATGCTGTATCACCAAACGTGAGTTCTGATGTAAATTTACATACTAATTAGCTAACTTTTGTACCTTCATTCCTCATTTTATTTTGTATTTGAAATTGTATCCACCACTGGGCTTTGTTTATCTTCTGCACCGCCACTGCTTCTCTGCTCGTTTTAGATCCACTAGAGCAGTGGAAAGAATTCAACACTGAAGATTTAATCAAAAGGTGAAATTGTATTACTGCTTAATTATTTGTAGGTTTTTTAACCAAAATTAATTTACTCTTTCATTGTGCTTAACGCTTTTGTTAATATGTGACAGTGGTTATTAACAAACCCCACAGGGAGAGTTTGCTGAAATGACGATCAACTACATCAAGGTTCGGGTAATTCATTTATTTCATTTGTGTTGCTTATCGTTTTATAATTGTTTTACCATTGTGAATTTTGGTGATTTAGTGCCCTAAGCAACCGAATTCCAGGATTTGCGGGTACTAAATCATGCGGTACATGTACAAGTTCTGTGGATACTTCCCAACATTTGAGAACTCTAAAGAGAAGGTAATACGATAGACGGTGTTGTCTTGTATTTAATTCTTTGTGAAGATTTTTGGTGTCTTATCTTAATTTCAGTATGTGTTCCATTTCTTTTCTTGTTCCAGATTGTTGAGCACTTTGGAAAATTCATGACTTATGGGCCAAAAGACTTGATTCATGTCAAAGAGAGCATGTTGGCCAAAACACTTTAGACTATGGTTTTTTAGAAACCATAATGTAAAGTCCACGATGCGCGTGACTTGAAAACAGTCTTTTATTACAGTTTAAACCGTAATTAAAGACGTCTCCATCTTAGGAAACGGTCGCATTAACTACGGTCCAGAACCGTCATTATACACGGTATTGGACCGTAATTTAAAGCTTATGTTCCACCATTGTGGAGAAATGAGCATGAAATGTGTTGATAAAACATATGAAATACACCTCAAAAACATGCTTATTTGGACACTCATCACCCACCACTATAAATACAGGCTCATTCTTGGCACAACCCATCCACCCAAGGATCCTTCTTCTTTGCAAGAAGTTTTGCAAGTTACTTTATGTGAGAGAAAAATATAAAAGAGTTTTGCATATCACTTTTAAAAGTGATTTGTGGTTTTGTGAGATTTAAGTGTCTCATCTCTCTTTTGTAGATCTTTCTCCTTCACATAAAGTTTAGAGAATTCCTTTGTATGAGAGAAAATATAAGAGAGTTTTGTATATCACATTTCTAAGTGATTTGTGGGGTTTTGAGAGTCATCTCCCCTGTGAGAATTGAGTGCCTCTTCTCTCTTTTGTAAGTTGTAATTCTCTTTCCACATATAGTGAATATTATGCATAGCTGAACCACGTAATAATACTGTGTCCAACTTCTCACTTTATTTTTCGTAGTCATTGTTATACATCTACCAACTCATTTTTTCGAAAGAAAACACTACAAATATAAAATATGTATAAATTAATCTAGACATATCCTACGTCGATTGAATTATTTGTATTTGTATTTTTATACGGCAGATGAATGTACGGAGGCGAGGAGTGTCTGTCGCCTCCCTTGTGTATTCTCTAGAATCATCAACAGAGGCAACATACTCAGGTCACCTTGGTTGTTATGTACATATTAATTTGGAGGCAACCATCTAGTCGCCTTAGGTTGCCTCTGTTGATGATCCGGAGAATATGTAAGCGAGGCAACCTCAGTTACTCGCCTATATTGATCTAATCAATAGAGTCAATATTTGAGTCGCTTCCATAGATCATAGCAACAGAGGCAACTATTGATCTCGTCTCATCTGCTTTAATTTTGGAGGCAAGTTTTTAGTTGCCTCGGTTGATCTTATCAAACTTGCCCCCATTGACACATATTGTTGTAGTGATTCTTTTTTCTAGTTAAAGTACATTAATCAACTTGTTGTTTTTATATTGATTAACCTACTTTAATATTCAATGTGCCACACTTTACTTTGTTATATTTTACTTCATTATCTAGCTTATACAAAAAAAAAATACATAAGAAAATTGCTCCATATTTCTTTAAAATCCCCCCCGGATTTGAACCACTCGCGGGTGTATTTGACAAAACCTTAAAGCATGGTTTCGTTTGAAACCATGAATTCCGTCTAGCGAGAGAAGTATAACCACAGTTTCGTTAGGAACCATGACTTAAACTCCTCTGAACACAATCAACTATCTCTTCTGGCCCTTTATTAGATTTTAATTAAGTATTTAGCTCTAACTAGAAGAATAATTCACTGGTTTTAATCATGTCTAATTAACCGTAATTTATTCTCATTTTCTACTTGTGACAATTAGTATAGATAACAAATGCAGGCCAACCTATGTCTATCACTAACAACCCGGTTCATAGTGCAACTAAACCCAATAATAAATAAACATAATCATTTTGGTGCTTGCACCTAGACCTGGCAATTTTGTCTTCTTTCAGTTTCTCAGGGATCGTCTTTTCGTGCATTCTTGAAGAACAGGTTGACGCCTTGGTCACTCGGTTTGGGTTCGGTTCAGTTCGGGTCAATTTGTAGATATTCACTATTCAGTTAGGTTTGGATCGGGTTGGGTTATCTGGTTAAAATTAGATTTGGGTGACTTCGGTTTGGTTGATTTCAGGTTGGGGTGATTTCAGTTTGGGTTAGCCTCTACGTTTTTTTGTTTTTTCGGGTTATGGGTCAAATTCGGGTGACTTACCGCGTTATGCTTAATTGACAAAAAATTTAAAGTACAAATTTAAGCAACCTTTTTAACTTGTATTAATTTTCATTTGGATCCAAATTCTCTTAATATATTGTTACTCTTGATGAAGATTGCTATTGTGTATTGGTTGGTTATACATAATCAAATTGGATGACAATATCTTTAATATTAATTTTTAACTACAGATTTGTTAATTGTATCGACCAAGTATAAATTTTTGAATCATTGGTCAATATTCGGCACTAGACACCTAGTCTATCCCCCCCCCCCCCACGCCCGACGTTGTGCCTATGCCTCCCACCATCCCGCGCCCGTCACATCCCGCGTGCATCCTGTGTAAGCGCCCATCATCTCGATTGAGCATCGCACGCCCATGCCAATCCAGCACCGCCTTGCGCCTGTGCCCCTATGCGCCCGTCATCACCTGCGCCCGTGACTTCATGTTGTGTGTGCGCCACCGATCACCGTCTCGCGTGCGCGCCTCGCACGGGCGTTCTTCAGTAGCTTATTGCTCCAGGCAGGCGTTGTCCCTTTATCTTTTTATTTTGTTGTTTTTAACCCTGAGTTAATTTAATTATTCGTACAAATATATTTACGTGAGATGTAAGTTTTGTAATCTTTATTCTTTTGAACCAATTTTCTTGGACCCGATAAAAGATGGCAAGAATTATAAAAATGGAATGAAAACATTCCTTATTTTAGTCCCAATTCATGGAAATTATGCGTTCGTACATGCCAATAATAAACAAAAGGATAATGTAAGTTTGTCTAGTTTCATGTGTGGTTTGGGTGAATTCAGTTCGGGTCAGTTCGATTCGGGTCAATTCGGTTCGGGTCAATTCGGTTCAGGTGAATTCGGTTCAGGTGGATTCGGGTATATCAAATTTTAGTTTGATTCGGTTTTAGTTTGGTTCGGTTCGGATTTTCGGGTCATATTTCGAGTCATATCATTCAGTTTAAACTTGGGTTCGAATCGGGTTGAATCGGGTCGATTTTCCTGGTTTGGGTCACCTTTGCCATGTTTACTTGCACCCTATGTAGAAACCATGCTTCTCTAGTATAAATAGATAGCTACAATCAAGTAAAATAGACACATAAATGTGGAAATTCAACACTTATTAATGTATTGTATGTCTCATTTTGCGCTCCCTTGACTTACGGTGTATGGTATCAAGCTATTGCAGCACATTTGCCTTGTCTATTGCTGCAGCTACTAAAGTGACGACTCCATTTACTTCACCATCGTCTGTCTCTTCATCCATGCCAACATCATCCTCAATCTCATTATGTTCATCAAGTTCGATAGACTTAATCTCTGTAACTATGTCATCCTTAATCTCTCTTACCTCCAACTATATTAAGCTCGCATCCAAGAACTACCATACCTAGAAGAAACAGGTGGAACCTTACTTAATGAGGCACAATTAGTTGGGTGGATCGATGGTTCTCAGTTTCGTCCCAACGATCTAGTAGATGGTAAACCAAATGGAGAAGCTCTTACCTATAAACAATATAACCATATTGTTAAGTCTCTTATAATGCTTCTCTATCTGAATCGATCATTGGAATTGTTATTGAATGTTTCATTGCTGATTTGACCTATGATACTTTGAAAGAAGTGTTTTATGCCTACTCTATTGCTCATGTTATGCATGTTAGGGTTCAGGAGGGAAACAAACAAAAAGGATCATATTCCACAGTAGATTACTTTAATAAGATGCACAACCCTGCTAGTGCTCTATCTGTTACAGGAGAACCACTAATTGATCCACAATTCTACTCATATATGATCTCTGGCTTAGGGCCTAAGTATGAGTATGCGTAGACTAACATAACCATGCGACCAGATCCACTTACTTCTCATCAAGTCTATGCATCACTACTTAGCTACAGATCTTGCAAACATCATAGAATGCACCACTACAAGTGGTTACAGATGCTACTTTTATGGATGCTATTTCCTATGGTGGAAACTCAAACAAAGGACGCAGAGGTATTGGGTCTGACAGAGGCGGTCGTAGAGGTGGTGGAGGCAAACATAATGGACATGGAAGAGGTGTAATGGTGGTTGTGGTTCAAGCACCACATTCACATGGAGCCAAAACACTACACAAGTGTCAATTGTGTTATAAACAAGAGCACACTGCAGCAACCTGTTGATGCAAGTGTAATCATGCATATCAGCATCGTAATTTCAATGTCAACTATACATCATCCCAGTGGTTAATTTCAACATTGAGAATCAACAATACTCTAGTAATGAAGAAGTGGTCCTTGGAAATGTTAAAGTCTTATATCTATTACATGTCATGGAAAGACAATATTAAGCTATCTAATGGCTACTATAAGTTGTCAAATATATTCTATGTAACATCTCTAACAAAGAGTCTTCACTAAGTAAAACATTTCACTCATGATAATTACGTCTTCTTTGAATTAGCACCGTGTGAACAAAGGTCAAAGAAGACACTGTGTGAACAAAGGTAGACATCAGATCACTTGTGGCTAGGGGTCGGAAAACTGTCATGGCCAGTCAGGTTGACATTGCAAACATGGTGAAGGCCGACACCACGCTAATAGAGGACAAACTTGAGCAATTATTGGCAGGGGAGAAGGTGTCCGTTCAAACAAAGTTTCTGCTGCCTGCCATTAGAGAAATACAGGGAGTGACGATCGGAAAAGCTACTATTATATTGTATTGTATTGACCGTGTGTAAAATGAAACAGTAAGAGTGATATTTATACAACCCTAATTACGAGACTGTGTGTGTAAAGGGACTGGACATTACAAGGCCAGATATGTAAAAAGTATTGGGCTTATATCTATACAAATATCAAGTGGGCTTAACTATTATATTGGGCTTCTACCCCCCCCCCCCCCCCCGCGCAATGTCTAAACGGGGTGACACACAAGGGAAGTTTGGACTTGTTGTCAGAGAACTTAGTTGAAGTCAAACACTTCGTGAAAATGTCGGCAACCTGGAGAGTGGAGGGTAAAAACTCGATCTTTAGGGTTCCATTCCGTACTCGTTCCCTGACGAAGAAGAAATCAATTTCTATATGCTTTGCTCTACTATGGAGCACAAGGTTAGACGAGAGGTATAAAGCTCCCAAATTGTCATAATACAGAGTCGGGGGAGTCGGGAGAAAAAGTCCCAATTCATTGAGAGTTTGGAGAAGCCATAACGCTTCGGAGGTAGCGGTGGAGACCGACTTAAATTCCGCTTCTGTCGACGAACGTGCGACGGTCTGTTGCTTCCGGGAGGACCAAGAGATGAGGTGGTCACCAAGAGAAATGCAGAAGCAGGTGGTTGATTTCCTGTCAGTAGAAGAGCCTGTCCAGTCAGCGTCGGCGTAGATGCGGAGAGCCCCCACCGGTTTGGCAGCAAAGAACAGACCGACAGTAGAGGTAAATCGAAGGTAACGAAGAACCCTCTTAACGCCTTTCCAGTGGATTATTTTCGGATTATGCATATACTGGCTAAGTCTGTTCACTGCGAAATGTATGTCTGGTCTGGTGAATGCGAGATAATGTAGACTACTCACGACACTTATGTATAGAGTTTTGTCTGGGAATAGATCTGAATCTGTTGTGTCCAGTTTGTTACTGTCGACCATAGGCGTAGGACTGGGTTTACAGTTGTGCATGTTTGTACGAACCAGCAGTTGTTGGATGAATCTAGTCTGATTTAGATGCAACCCCTTATCAGTGCGATGAGCATTTATTCCAAGAAACTGATGCAAGTTGCCAAGATCTTTAATTGGAAACTCTTTAGAGATAGCATTAACAAGCTGATCCAATAACAGAGAGGTAGACTCTGTAATTATAATGTCATCGACGTATACTAAGATGTAGACTCTTTGAGTTCCCTGTCTGTAGATGAAAAGAGATGGATCATATTGAGTAGCTGTGAATCCCAGTTGGACTAGGAAACCACTTAGTCGGGCAAACTAGGCCCTAGGAGATTGCTTGAGCCCATATAGGGCTCTGTTTAAACGACACACATGATTGGGGTGGTTTTTGTCAACAAAACCAGTAGGTTGCCGTAGGTAGACATTTTCCTCCAAAAAACCATGGAGGAAGGCATTATCCACGTCTATTTGTCGAATAGGCCAATTACTTGACACAACAAGGGAAAGAACTAGACATATAGTTGAGACCTTCACCACAGGGCTTAAGGTCTCATTGTAATCAATGCCCTCAGACTGTTTGTACCCTAGGGCCACTAGTCTTGCTTTTCTCCGTTCTAGAGTTCCATCTGCCCTCCTTTTTGTCTTTAAAACCCACTTGGTGCCAAGAAGATTCATAGATGGTTTATAGGGGACAAGGTCCCACGTGTGGTTCTGGGTAAGAGCATTATATTCAGCTTGTATGGCAGCACGCCATTCTGGAAACTGAATGGCTTTAGAGAAAGATGGTTCTTCTGGTATGACTGTGGAGAGAGATGTAAAGTGAAGGTTAGGGGGTTGACACCAGTTAATGGTCCTATCAGTGCGAACAAGTGGTTTGAGGGAATTAGTGTGTGATCTGGTCACCATTTGGTGATGGGGTTGGGGTGGGGTAGGAGAAGGGAGAGAATGAGTTTGTTGCTGATCTTGGCTAGAGGATTCTGTGGGATTGGTGGATGTAGCAGGAGATGAAAGGTGAGGGGAAGGTTCTGATGTGGAGTTAGTGGGCAGAGTAATGGTTGGAGAGGATGAGTTTGTATGTGGTGGAGAGGATTGTAATTGTGGTATTAGAGAGGGAATCTGTAGGTGAAAATCTGAGGAGTGGATGGGGACTTGGGCAAGGGATGATGGTGAGCAAAAGGAAAAAGGTTTCCTGAAATTGCACATCACGAGAGAAAAACCCTCTTAGAGGCAATATGATAGCACAAGTAGCTAGTAGAATGTGAATCATAGCCAAGAAGAGCACATTCTTGTGTTCTAAAGGCGAGCTTATGCTGATTGAAGGGTCTGAGGTTTGGAAAGCAAGAGTAACCAAACACTCGCAGGTGATGTAGATTTGGGTTTTTGTGTAGAAGATAGTAAGGAGTGAGAGAAGAGCTGGGTTTGGGTAGGTGTTCTGTTTGTCAAGTAGGTGGCAGTGCGGAAGGCATAAGACCAGAAGGATAAAGGCATGAAAGCCTGAGAAAGGAGGCATAAACCTTTGTTAACCAAGTGTTTTATCCTGCCCTCAACAGATCCAATCTGTTGATGGGAATGTGGGCAGGTGAACCTGTGCATAATCCCTTGCTGCTGAACAAAAGAGGAAAGCCCAATAAATTCACCTCCTTTGTCAGTCTGAATCGACTTAATTCGAACTTGAAACATAGTATGAACCAAATTGTAGAAAGCAATAAAAACAGGCAGAACCTCTGACTTCAATTTCAAAGGAAACAGCCACATAAAACCAGAGTAGTCATCCACAATTAACAGAAAATAACTGAAACCATCAACTGAAGTATGATGAGCTGGTCCCCAAAGGTCCATAAACATAAGGTCAAAACAGTGTTGAGATCTAGAAGGGGAGGGATAGTGAGGAAGGGCTTGAGATTTCCCTGCACAACAGGCTGTGCAGAGCTCAGTAGCCACATGTTTGGTCACAGGCAGACCAAATTTATTTAAAGTGAAATTTGTAACAGAAAAAGAAGGATGCCCCATCCTTTGATGCCAAATGTTACTAGGAGCAGCAACTGTGTAATGAAGTTGAGGAGTGGACCGAATCTGTTCTTTAGGAAAGCAGTAAATCCCTTCCTTAACCTCCCCTTTGAGAATGACCTTCTTGGTCTCCATATCCTTGAGAATAAAACATTCATGATAAAACTCAAAATATACTGAATTGTCATGACAGAATTGATTTACATAAATAAGTTGTTCCTGCAAGGATGGACTATGAATAACATTTCTGAGAACAAAATTATGATCTGCAATAGAGATAGAGGCAGTACCCTGGTGAGTGATAGGAAGACTTGAGCCATCCCCCAGGGCTATAGTATTTGTTCCTGAATAATCAGATGCAGACACATTTAATTTAGAAAAATCATGACAGAAATGATTAGTAGCAGCAGTGTCAGGTAACCAGTCAGAGGTGGTTATTCTCCCTGTAGAATTAGCACTGATATTGGGTGGATGTTTAGACTGGTATGCCTGGTTAAACCGGTGATAGCATTCCTTAGCCACATGACCACGTTTGTCGCAAATCTGACATTTTGGTCTGTTATCAGGAACTCCAGAGAAATACTGTGAATTGTTGCTAGTATTTGTGTTCTGATAATTAGATGATCTGCCTCTTCCTCTATAGAGGAATTTCCTCAAGCACCTGTGGTGCGAGAAGGGTTTTGAGTCCCCTTTCCTCTGCTTTGCCCACTGTTAAATGTGGCATTAAGAGAAACAGAGGTCGAATTCTGTTTCTGTTGTTGTATCCAGTTTTCACTGGACAGAAGGTAGTGATGGAGTTGGCTAGGACTGCACACTTCTGTTCGGGTAAGAATATTTGAGCTGTGGGACATACTCACTGGGAGGCTTTAAGAAGATAGCATTGGAGTTCATGATCTGAAACCTTATGACCAACAATAGCCAGAGAATCGGTAAGGAACTTGGCTCTATTAAATAGGAATTATATCCTCAGTTTCCTTTTTCTCTATGGTGGCTATTTGAAGTAGTAGATTACTGATCTGGGCGTTATTTTGAGCAGCGAAGGTGTTATGTATGTATGACCAGACTTTAGCAGATGGCTCAGATTAATTACTTGGGGACAATGTCTTCACTCAAGGAGGTAAGAAGAATAGCAGAAACTATGTGATCTTGCTGAACCCAGCGTTGATATTCTAGGTTTGGTTTCCCATCGACATGAGTTTCAGGTTGTTTAAAACTTCCATCAACAAACTTATATAAGTCATTATCCATCAGAAAATGTTTGAGCATGCCTTTCCAAATCATGAAATTATCCTTTCTAAGTTTTACCAGATTAGCTGCTGCTGTGATGATGGATTGTGTGCTGGTTGTTGTTGTTGTAGGGGGTCTATTTTCCACATTGTGGTTCACGCCTGAGACACTTCCAGGATTTATTGACGGTGGAGTTTCCATCGGAGAAGAAAAAAAAAATGGCTTGTCAGGCCTAGAAGAGCTCTGATACCATAGAGAAATACAGGGAGTGGCGATCACTACTAAAAAACTGTCAATTGCTAACGAAAATTTACCGATGAATTAAAATCTGTTATCAAATTTAATAATTAGAAATGAATTATTGACAAAATACTAACAATAATTTTAGATCAAATTCACCTATGAAAATTAGTGATAGATTTATATTCGTTAGCAAATTAGTGAGGAAAACCAGATTCTTTAAGTAATTAGTGATGACAATAATTTCTCTAACTAATTACTAACGGATTATTATTTTTTATAAGTAATTACCTACAGATATAACAATCCGTACGCAAATTTAGTAAACTATTTTTTCTTAGTTCTAGTGACGAATAATTACATAACTAATTACTTATAAAAAAAATTCATCTAACTACCAAGAGATAGTAATATTCTGTTGCTAATTCTCTCTGATATTCAGACTTTTTTTCTTACTATAGTATATACTTGTTCTTCACGACTACTATTTGTGTTATCTCTTTTTCATCTATGATACTCTGTCTTCTCCATCTCTCTCTCTCTCATCCGCTTGACCTAACACAACATGCCAATCTCTATTCGTCGCCGCTTTCTTCCACGATTTGCCTCTCCATCTTCCTCGCCGACGTGTCATCGCCAAGAGTCATCTATTGGAAGAAATACCGAGATTTACTTCGTCAAGGGATTCTCACCATCGACTTTTGATTGTGTTCTTCTTCGTCCTCTCACCGTGGTCTTGTCTCCTCTCACAGCTCCTCCTCAAATTCTTCAACACAGCAGAACTCCTGACGTCAGATTTATGGAAGTTCAACTGAAAAGAATTATTCTTTCTTCAGGTCGTATGTGTGGCGCTGTATGTACTTCTCTCCTTTTTTCATTAGATTAGGTTTTTCCTCTTGTTTTTACTCGATAGTTCTATCGGCCTCCAGTTTGTTTGAACTCACCCTTCTCCCACGAAGCCTATAAACATCAAAGAGATGTTTCGCGCCGTTGATTGTGGCTGTGAGTTTATCTTTTGTTCCAGACTGAGTATTCCAGAGTCTACGGCAAAAAAATAGGATCACGCATTAGTGCATTCCTTTTCTACTACTAAAAGAGGACCTTTGCGAAGGTATACAATATTATGATTTATCTTTCTTTTTATGTCTATTTTGCTCCTTTTGTACTTGTGACCGGAGAATAATGATGTTCGTCAATCTACTTTGCCAAATCGCTTGATTTTCTCTGATCGTATCTCCCTTCACTGTTTAGTAAAACTGCTAATCCCTGTATTACAGAATGACACAATGGTACTCTAAATGCTTCTATCTTTGGTTGTTTCTAATTTGAAGCAAGGCTTCTGATGTTTTCAGCGCAGGATTGATCTGTTTTCTCCTACCTTTCAAGCTAACTTGGTCACTGCTACCTCCCTGGTCATTGTCTTTGTTCTCCTTCCTCACTACCAAGGACAAGTTCTTTAGTCTTAATTAAGTGTCTCAACACTCTGCACAAAACCATTGACAAGTTGTTTATCTGATCACATCTCTAATATGAGACAATGGATTTGACGTTTACTCCAGTCCTTAGTAATCCTCTACCTGCTACCACATACATATAGAAAGATGGGAGACTTGACTGATAAATGCTAGGAAGGAAGGTATATGACCCTTCTTTTAGGTTAACAACCATTTTTTAGACATCTTACCTTACAGATACTCGGTGGTATCTTCTTCCCTCATGAAGTTTAATTGTTATGTAACCATGGTTATGAATGAAGAGTAAAGAGTACCTGATTAGCAAACATGGATCAGTTTATGGATCTAAGTAATTGTCATGTACTACTTAGTGTTAATTTGGTCTGCCTATCCCAAATGTATGTAATTAAGCTGCTTTTCCATTAGAGTGTTCCTTCATGTGATTGTTTGTCATGATCTACATTTTGCTTAGATTCATATCTATTTTCTTATAAGATGTAAATGATTGCTTCAATTGGGATTTGACTTTACAACTGGCATTTTAGGAGTTCTTTTAATTTTTCTAGCCACACTATAATACTGCTCTAAACATGGTTGCTTTTTATCTGAGAGCCGAAAAACCTGGTTGCTTTTAATAATCTTCTTAGATTCGTTTATGCCCTGTTTTATTATACTACTAATTAGTGTGAATCTTTTATATGTATGGTGGTATTAGTTATACGTATGGTTTTTCTACTTTTGAAAAGAAATTATACTTATGCTTTTATATGTATGGTGGTATTAGTCGCCACTTTGCTTATATGCTTCCTGACTTCTGTTTTATTATACTTATGCTTTTGAAGAGATATGAAGATGCCAAGATGTTGAATCAGTTTGAGATGTTAAAGCTTGAGGTAGGGCTTGTGGTCTGCCACTATATTATGTTTTTCTTTCATATTGAGGAGTGAAGTGTTTTGATCGCTCATGAATACGTTAGGAGCATGAATGGAATCAACTTCTAACTAAACACCGTAATGACATGAATGGAATCAACTTTGAAAAAGCTACATACAGTGATTGCTTTTGTTCCTTATTGCATCGCATACTAATCACAAGTTTGAGTTCATTATTATCATTACAATTATCATCTTCTTTGATGTGCTTTGTTTATTTACATCACTACAATGATTGCTTTTGTTCTGGTGCAGGAATGGAATCAAATTGACTCTGCAAATCTGTTGTTCCATTTTCACTTGCTCAAGCATGTTTCATTGGTGTTTCACTCTTGCACTGAGGTAATTTCTCTTTTCATTCTAACTGAAAGTGCCATGAGAATTACGGATAATGATATTGCTGCCTTCTGGTGGTATATGGTTCTGTGTGATGAGACATTTTAGATTATAGTGTTCTAGGACAGCTGTTCTTTTTTTTAGCATTGTTGTTCTGCCTTCTCATTCTATCTTTATGCTTTCGCTTAATTGACATCAAGATTGCTGGATGAGGGGTGGCAGTTGGCTTTGTTGTCAGGAAGACTGAACACTTGTATGAGTTCTTGACCAAAATTCCTTTGACTGATGGATCAAGCCTTATTTATGTCTATGTTGTACGGTTGTTAAGATAATATTTTGTTCTCTTCGTCTGATGAGTTTCTTTCATGGTTTGTGCAGGAAGTTTCAGCAAAGGATGAAGAAGTTCCGGGTAATATGTAGTTCTTACTTGTGGAGATATAGGCCTTGTACTATAAATATACATTTATACATCATTTGAATTTGTTGTAAGGAGATTCAGTTAAGTAGAAGTTGAATTTATAGATGTAAAGAGTTTACTAATAATGTAATGACATCTACATGTATTTGGTATATTATAAATATATTTTGAGCTTATAAATATATTTTGAGTTTATAAAGAGTGTACAATTGAGATTCCATGGACTATGTTTTATATAAAAATAATGATGGGAGGGACATTGTATATAGTTGTTGTTATTCATCGGTAATTACCGATGAATGATACTCCTTTAATAATTCCTTGGTAATTACCAATAAATAAAAAATTCTTTACTAATTGCTGATGTATAGGAAATCTTGCTAATTACCGATGAATTGAATATCCGTTGTTAATTAATAATGGATAGGAAACCCCTTGCTAATTACCGATGGATTGTAATTTTCACTTCATTTATGATAATGGCGACGAATGTAACTTTTTTGTTGGAGATTGCTTTCAAATTGATAGCATTCGTTAGTAAATTTTAGCGACGGGGAAAACGCTTACGAATATATTTTGATGGTATTACGTCGGTAAAATTCATTATCGACGGATTTTCTTATTTTACTAACAAATTTTTTTTGTTAGCAATCTCCCTTTTTTTAGTAGTGGATCGGAAAAAGTTACTGTTATATTGTATTGTTTGATCTGTGTAAAATGAAACATAAGAGTGATTTATACACCCTAATTTCGAGACTGTGTGGTGTAAGGGACCCGGACATTACAAGGCCAGATATGTAAAAAGTATTGGGCTTATATCTATACAAATATCAAGTGGGGTGCTTAACTATTATATTGGGCTTCTAGCCATAAGGGCGTCGTTTAACGACTGCTTTGTCGACGGATTTGTGGTTTTCGAGAAGCAGTGCAAGAGTCCACTCATTTATCCTTGACATCACGAACCGGAACTAGGAGATGGACATCATCCCTACGTTCATCGTTACTAGTTTGACCTGCACGCATCACATTCTATGTGTTCTTGATGTGGTACAATGATCTGGTGTATGTGATGCAATTGGTGGAAAGAAAGGCCCCAAATTCGTAAAAAGTTTTTCTGGGTTGCTGTCACAACAAATGGACTAGTGCTCTTAGCGGCGCTATGGAGACTTTTGGGCGTCATAGCGTGACAAAATATGATGTGAAATTAGTTTGAGAGTGTCTAACTGTTTGAAAGTGCAAGTCTATCTCGCCATCCGCCGGCCCACGTTCTTCAGAAGACAGGCCAACATATATTGAACAAGCGTAACCTACACAGAATGATGACATGACTCCATAAGGATCAATGGCAGTATCTTATTAGTGGGGGAGACTCAGTAGGCCATATTCTCTCTTTCACCACAAAGTCGAGAGAAAAAAGCCATCCAATTCATGGAAGTTGGTATATATTCCAATATTCCATCAACCTTGGTTGATCATGGCTTCCAATTCCCACAAACCCCAGGCTGCTTTCTTTCACTCTGCTCACGTTTCTTGTTGTAGCCAATAAGAGCAGCAGCAGTTCCAGCTATTTGACCGATCCATCCGTACAAGTAAGCTATGAAAACAATTATTTGGGCGATCCGTCCATATACAGAACTGATATGGTACAAAGAAGACTCGACTGATTAAGCACCAGGGTGATTCAGAATTACGATTATAATGAATGGGAACTGCTAGACTTAAGCGTATAGCTACCTACCTTGGCAATCATGAGATCAGATAAGAGACCAAAGGCGCTAAGCAATCCACAATGGTAAAAGGATTCCACCCCAACAAATATTATTTTATATCTCCTCTACAATCTCTCTCTTATTTACCTAGATTCTCTAAAAAGAGGGTGTCTTAGTTAAGAACCCCTCTCACACTCTCTCCTCACCTCATCATTTTCTTTTTTCTCTTTTAACATTATGGGTGGAATCCACACCATTGTGATGCCCCTAATGACTTTTCGTACACCCACGCGATTATTGCAAATTGCAATTGCTTTCATCTTGGCCCATGATTACCTTTGATCATTAAAGTTGACCAAGTTATTCCCAATTAATCATTGTCATGCCTAAAAAGCAGACCATAAAGATGATTGGAACAAAGCTGGTGACGAATGGCAGTGTATAAGCCCAGGCAGGGATATTTGATCTGCTAAAGAAAGAGTAATAGAGATATAAACAGTGATACTTTGAGTTTAAGATTGCTATCTATTCCTTGTTGATCGATCATGAGAAGCTTGAGAACAAAAGCCAGAAGTAGTAAATGTGAACACCAAACACTTTCCAGACGCTCTCTTTTTGTATATGGCAAATTGCACTCTTCATCATGCTATGTTATACTCCCTCCGTCCTGAATTGACCGTCCTGTTTACTATTTGGACATGTCGTTTGACTTCAATTTTTAACATATAAGATAAATTAATTTTGAAAATTAAGTTTTGCATATGATTCCTTACATGATAAACTATATGTTACAAAATTTAGTTTTATAAAATTATTTTATCTTATATATTTAATATTGAAGTGGAAAACGTGACATAAGCAAACAGGACGGTCAATTCAGGACGGAGGAGTATCATCATGCTTTCTTTCATTTCCGTCCATGACTTTGATTATAATAAAGAAAAACAGCTGAAAGAAGAACGGGAAGAAAAGAGATCAAACCTTGTCCTGGCGATATCCTGGACTTGATCCAGAACCAATAAAATATTGACGGTTGCCATGTCGACTAAGTAGAAGTTAGGGAAAATTCACGAGATACCCCTATTTTCTTTCGTAATCACAATATACCCTGTGATTTTAGTAATTCAACTTTAAACATGTTTAAATGTTGTCCAAAATTGATGAAACTTTACATGGACGATGCTAAAGTGTTATATTTTGGTCCAATATCAAATTGAAACCTTTAAGCTCACATGTGACCTGTGGGACCCAATGAATAGTCACATATTCATTGGGTCCCACAGGTCACATGTGAAAAAGCTTCAAATTTGATATGGACCAAAATATAACACTTTAGCATCGTCCATGTAAAGTTTTATCAAGTTTGGACAACATTTAAGCATGTTCAAAGTTGAATTACTAAAATCACAGGGGTATATTGTGAATTACGAAAGAAAAAGGGATATCTCGTGAATTTTTCCTAGAAGTTAAAATGATTGAAAGTTGGTCATGCTTGGCCCAACATATATATAAAGCTCGCGGGAAGGAATTCTGAGGAAGAAAGAGCACAGCACTACATAACAGGGTAGGGACCCTGTCGTCCAGTACTCGTGCTCAACTGCTCATGCAGCTCATCCCCCACTAAACTTGATCTTGTGAGAGTATTAATCATTGATTTTGAATCAAATAAGTTAAAACAACATTTATCCTGCTACCATTGGCTGAAAGGAGCTCTGCTTCCCATCACCCACCCACATAACGCACTCAAAACAGCCACTGCCAGCCAATTCAAGCACTGTGTACCAAAAAAAGCGGAAAGCAGGGGAAAGCAAATAAAAAAGCAAAGGAAGGATAGATACAAATATGAAAAAGCTAGCTGAATGGTCAGCACTTTTGCTGAGTAGTATAATCCATGTAATTGTACATTGATCTCCACCTACTACTCTTCCAGTTCTATTATTAGTACAATCAAAATCGACTTCCTCGGAAGCAAAACAGAGAGAGAGCCAGCATGAGGATGGTCACCCTCAAAGTCTTCATACTTCTTTCCTGCAGCCTGGCCGTTAATGCTATCGCAAGCCGTCGCAACAACACAAGCTCATTCAGTGTTGACAGCAGCTCAACAACAAACAAAACTACAAGTGAATTTTGGTTCCACTTCCACCCTCCATGGCCTTGCTTCCCCTTCCATTGCTCACATTATCACCATTCACCACCACCGCCATCACCAGTACCCAAGCCACCAAAATTATCTCCTCCAGCTACTCAGTTATACCACACCATCTCAACCTGCACCACCAAGTCACCACAAACACCACCACCTTCATCCACTGCACCGCCCAGCTGATATTCACCGACCAGAGACTCGCAACAGCCTACCCCATAATCCAAACCTTCAAAGCCCTCATCACCTCAGACCCACTCGGCATCACAGCCACATGGACTGGCCCAAACATATGCAACTAAAGGCTTCTATTGTGACAACCCACCGGACAACGCGACTGCCACAACCGTCGCCTCCATCGACTTCAACGGCTACCAGCTAACCGCACCAACCATCAACACCCTCATCGACAATCTCCCGGACCTTGCACTCTTCCACGCCAATTCCAACAACTTCACCGGCACAATCTCCCCCAACATCACCAGTCTCAAATACCTCTATGAGTTCGACATCAGCAACAACCAATTCACCGGTCCATTCCCAGCCTCCCTCCTCTCCATCCCACCCTCACTTTCCTAGACCGTTTCAACCAGTTCTCCGGCTCACTCCCACCCTCCATCTTTTCACAACAAAATCTCTACGTCCTCTTCCTCAACGATAACAGCTTCGTCTCAACCCTACCAGGCAATCTAGGCACAACACACATCTCCTATCTCACATTAGCAGACAATAAATTCACAGGTCCAATCCCACAAGACATCTCTAAGCTATTACTATCATCCACCGAGGTAGTCCTACTCAACAACCAGCTAACCGGGTGCCTCCCCTACGAAATAGGACTGCTCAAACAGGTAACAGTTCTGGACATCAGCAACAACTTCCTAACCGGCCCATTGCCATTGTCCTTGACATGTCTTCAGAATGCTGAGCTGCTGAACTTCGCTGGGAACAACTTTTACGGAATTGTGCCTGATCTGATATGCCAGCTGCTTCCTAATCTCATGAATTTTACAGTGTCTGATAACTACTTCATGCAAGTTGGCCCGGCATGTGGGAGTCTGATCAGTACCGGTGTATTGGATGTTGGAATGAACTGTTTCCTGGGTTGCCTGGTCAGAGATCTCCTTTGGAATGTGCGAAATTCTTTGCATCACCAAAGCAGATGTGCCCTTTCATGGGAAGTTATAAACTGATTCCTTGTAAACTACCTCCTTTTCATTAATCCAGGTCATCAGTTGCCTAACCTAACCCCTTTCACGTTGTGTACTACCAATGTTAAGGGAGTTTTCCCCTCCTTCACTGTCATATCATGCTAACATCAAAAAGATAAGTTAGTGCGAATTCAACCATCAAGAAGGAATTCACTGTAAGTAAACATGGTGGGTAATGCAGAAACATTATGGCAGTAGAGAAAAAAGAGGGAGTAGGGTGTGGGGTGTGGGGATAAAGAGTCAGTAAGGACTTGTGGCCATGACAATGATCTTTGCCATCAAAAAGTGAGGATTTCATGACTATTAACCATGTACAGCAACGTACGAGACTATTAAAAACACATTATTGCCGCAGGTCATTGTCATGACTTTAGTAGGAAGTAGTGGAATTCACTGGGACCTGCAGCAGATCCATGCTTCGTGTGCAATTTGAGTAGATATGCAAGCTAAGGGGAATAACAGATTCTGAGGGAACAAGGAAAACAGCTTTTCTTCCACTCGAAACACAGAAAATAGTGCTATTCTTTTGCAGTGCCACCAGTCCAACAATAAGGATTCAGATTGAAAAGAAAGGAGTGAACGAGTGTGGGACAAGAATAACAGTGTTTCTCAAGCATTATGAAAACGTAAAAGCATAGTAAGACATTAAACAGCACAGGATTTTAGCAGGAAATAGCCGGATCCCAAAGGGTGGACCAGCTGAAGAAATTTGACCCCTGGCTATAATCTAGAAGCAAACCAGTTGGACTGACTGTAAAAGAATTGTATTGCATGCAACAGATCAACTGCGTAATTTTTACTATGTAGAACAACCCTGATTTTGTTGACAACAAACGCTTGCTATAAGTGTGTGATGGAAGCGGGCTGGGGGACCAAGACCGTTAACGTTTTACATACTCACGCAAGAATAAAAAAGGGAGACCACTGATGAGCTAGGTGCAGATTGTGTGGGTTGTCGGGTGTGGCTGTGTGTCTGTTTTAGTGCTGAGCGTCAGTTTGTTATTGCTGTCTGTGGTGTTGTCGTTTTGTGCGTGGGCTATATAGGCCAAGGTGTAAGCTATTTAAGGAAGGAAATTAGTCTTAGGTAGGCATTCTGGAATTGTCTTATTGTTGGCCACTTTGTGGATGTTGGCAGGTGTAGCCTGATTTCCTCTTTTGGCAGGGCACCCCCTGAACTATCCTCTGTTACTATTTGATTGTTTTCCCCTATTATCAATGGTAACTGGCCTATATTGTGAGTGTATTATTCGTCCCTAAGTCCCCCCCTGAGTGTTTTCATTAGTGAGACTTTAAAGAACAAAATGTGTTATACTTGGGGCAAGAAGAGCAGAATGATTCCAAAAACATAGCAAGAAAAGAAAGATAATGATTGCACCAAGGATGATAATTGGATAAAAAAAATGAGACTACAAAATGCAGTGGGAATGTGGGTGAAAGACCTGCCATGGGACTGACCAATCAGTTGTATGCTAGTTATGCAATTTGATCCCACAGTCGATGGAACTCTACGAGCTACAGAAGCGAACTGGCTGAATTGGAACCGCATTATCCTTTACAAGGCAAGTGATTAACAGCCAATTTTGTGACAGAGATTTTCTAGAACTTGCCGATTGACTTTAATAACTCTGAGGAACGACAATCGATCTTTATTCCACCAAAACAAAAATGAAACATTCTTTCACTCTACCAATCCAGCAATATGGGTCCAGCTTTGAGAGAATAAAAAAAAAAAGAACATGCCATCTGGGAAGATAAGGTAGTCGCAAACAAAAAGAGAAAGATAAATACTAATCATATTTCATACACTAAGTTACTAACCAATAGCATGGAAAAGGTAAACAAGAATAAAGATTAGCTGTGATTCAATTTTCTTTTATCTGTGAACCCATATACAAAACATAATCACTACAACCACCAATGAGCATGGAGAAACCCTCAATTTCCTCTCTGCTATTAAGCCTTTACTAAATTATGAAGTTGTTAGGTAAACTGTGCAATAATTGCTTTTAACTCCACAAAAATAAAGTTCCTATATGCGAAAATATTCAGTTTAAATTTATCAATTCTTTTGCTGTAACAGCTATAATCTAGTCAGCCAAACAGGGACACGAAATCAAACTCAGAAATGCCAACGGATGAGACTTTTTTATTCATGTTCTTATCATGTCCGTCTGATGGAAATTAGAACTAGCATGGAAATAGGTTTTTTCATGAAGAGTCTCCAAATCGAGATGCATCTTAAGTATGAAGCATCATACCAAGGTCTTTGTGCGATACTTTGCATATGCTTTTGAAAACCTTTTTTTTCCAACAAATGAGCTTCTGCAGTTCCTAGCTCAGTTAATTAACAAATAGAAGATCTTTGAAAAGAGAGTATTATTAAGAGCAGAGTTGTTGCACAACATAATGCAGCTAAGCCAAACAAAAGAGGGGGTGAAAGGTAAATGCGGCATTAATCAGGATGAGTTATAATGACACAGAAAAGACTGCAATACATGATAGTACAAAACATAAAGTCTGTTATTAAGTTCTGAACGTGACCAGTTCCATACCTACGGAGAAAAAGAGGAAGAAATGTCTCCTTTCCTCAGCAATATGGCATGCTTTGCGTCCTCAAATATTTGTATTTCTGCTCTGTGTTGAAGCAGCTGATGCTTGGGGTGAAGCCTTTAGTGGCAAGAAGCATCAAAGTTTCAACGCCCTCCTTCAAAGCAATATCAATCCGCTCTTGTGCTGTGGCATTGAACTTCTGCAGAAGGAAAGCTTTAGGATCCATTTGACCAGGAGGCCTGCCAATACCAATCCTGAGGCGAGGGAATTCCTTGTTTCCTCTAAAATGATGTATCACACTCCTTAAGCCATTGTGCCTTCCGTGATTTCCTTTTGGTTCTAACCGCAGCACCCCACAAGGCAAGCACATATCATCATGAAACACGACAACACGGTTCAATGGAAGCTTGTAATAAGCAGCAAGAGGCCCAGCAGATTCACCGCTAAGATTCATGTAAGTCTGAGGCTTTGCCAATAAAACAGGGACATCGTCAATATATCCCTGTCCAAATAAGGCTTTGCAGTGCGAATTATTCACTGATATTCCCAACGACTCGGCAAAAACATCGATCATCTTGAAACCCACATTATGTCGGGAGTCTTTGAATTTTTCACCAGGATTGCCCAATCCTACAAAGAGCCATGGCTGCACCATGGACCTGCTGAACCTTCGCTGCTGGATGATACTACGAACAAGCATTTATCCCCACTTTTCTTCGTCAATCCCCAGCAAGTTAAACTATAACAGTAAAAACATCCGCAGGCTAGAATCAACACTACTGTCTTTTTCTACATGAACAGACTGATAGCCAGGACGCGCGCATACAGTCGAACATTTTATCGAACACCCGGAATGCATGCTGCCAACTGCGGTTGACTTCACAAACGCAGTCGAAGAGAAGAATGGCATACATTTGTCTACGTGGTAGCATGGAAATTGGTAATCACAAACTCATCAATTTTTCAAGCTATGCCCAGCGAAGGGCATGATTTTGTTATACATTAGGGGTATGCCTAATGGATCTTGAAAACAAGCATATACGCCAGTTTGGATTGCAAAATTACAGAGATAAGTTCGAGTATATTACCGGTTCCGATTCTGAAATATTTTCAACGCCCTCTTCCTCTTCAATCTGGTGTGCGAGAGATGAGCAGTACCACTTCTGATTTATCAGTGCAGAGCCACAGACACAAAAATCATAAGAGAGTGAAGAGAGACGATGTTCCCTGTGCTGGCAAAATTACCGTGAGTGAGATTAGAGAATAAGTAGACCGTGAAAACTTTTCTGAATTTTTCAATTCCTTAATTGTCCTGGGGCATCCACTAGTGGGCGTCGATCACATATTATCATGAATGGTTTATATTAGAATGTTTTATTCATATAATTAATTTTGCATGTCCACTCCTAATATGTATAGGGACAACCAAAAATACTAATTAAAATGCTAATTAAAAATAATGTCTATATTAGTATATGTATGGCTAATAATCCCTTACTAGCTTAAGTTTTAGATGCAAATTAATGTTAGCCATTGCTTCAAACAATATATGCCATATTTTCACAAATATGTGTGCCATACACATGAAATTTTTTTTTTTTGAAACAAGATGAAATTCCCATTAAGAAGAGGTGCACAAAGCGTTTACAAATTCCAGGAAGTCTTCAGACTTCCAACAACTCATAGGGAGTTGGGACTTTCTAGCATGATAAGCTAGGTTGTGTGCAAGTACATTGTCATCGCGTGGGACATGAAACCAGGCAATGTTAACTAAAGGCGCCAAGGAGGAGAGTGCACTCGTGAGCAGCGTGCGGGTAGGGCCATCCAACACGGGAGCAGAGGAGTGCACAAGAAAGTCAACAAGGCTTTTGCAATCAGTAATGAAACGAGCCGAGCAGAAAGCAGTACGCTGAGCCGCTGCAATCCCAAAACACAAAGCCATGGCCTCAACGTATGATGGCTCAAACGCGCCAATACCTGCAGTGGCCCCAGCCCAGGTAACGGTGTCCCCTTCCTGGATAACAAAGCTGAGCCCGTAGCGTCCAAAACGATCAAGACTGGCATCAACAAAAATGTCAGGCCAGTTGGCGTTATCCCGCCTATGCTGCGAAAGTGCGAGACTAGATGAAAACAGCGGAACTGGAGAACTGTTATGCAAGAAACTATCCGCCTGGAACCAGCCTGCCTCAAAAGAGGGAACCTGACGATGAGAGTACTGGCAGTGAGCAAACCAAAGGCGCCACAGAAGGGAGGTGAGGGCTGCCAGAGCACCCAGAGAGAAAGAAGAGCACGCATCCATAAACCATCCAGTGAACTGAGTGTTGGAGTGAAGGGCAGGGGGATATGAGACCCCAACCCGGTCCCAATACCGCGGAAGCAACGACAATTGAAGAACAGATGAGGCAAACTTTCACTTGCCACAGGTAGAGCAAGAGGTCACAATTGGCTGATGCAGTCGTGAAGCCAACACTTCCAAGCACGGAAATATCCCGTGGAGGAGTTTCCAGCCAAAAAGGCGAACACGAGCGGGTAAACCAGCCTTCCACAGCCGTTGTAGCGCATAACTAGTGGTGATGAGATGCCGCTGAAGTGCTAGGCTGGGAAGAAGAAGCAAGGGCAACAACACAATGATAAGCTGACCGGACTGTGTAGGGAGTGTAGTAGATAAACCCCAGTACCAGGTGTCAGGAACATCCTGATCACGGACTGAGGAAGGTTCAAGATATGTGGCACATCGTCCGGGTGAAACGAAGCATGCACAAGCTGGGAATTCCAGAGAGTAGGACTAAGCAGCAAATCAGAGACTGGGCGATCACGCAGGGAGGGTGGGAGAAACCAAATGTACGGGCGACCTCCCACCTTATCCGGCAACCAATGATCACATATGGAGGTTGAGCGAGCATTACCAAGATGTTTATAACCCCCGGCCGAAATCAAATCCCGGACACCAAGAAGCGCTCTCCAAATCGGACTAGATGCAGAGGTAGGTGTAACCCCCATAATATCAGTACCATGCAAGTAGCGTGCCGAGTAAAATTGAGAGAGAAGTGAAGTCGGCTGCGTAAGGATGCGCCACAACTGCTTACCCAGCAAAGCTCGGTTAAAACTGCGAAGGTCACGAAAACCGAGACCCCCAGCACATAAAAGAAGGCACATAGTTTTCCAGCTGGCCCAATGGATTGTGCGTTTCGTATTAGATCCACCCCACCAGAACTTTGAGATCATACTTTTGATGGCCCGCAACAAAGTCTGCGGAAGCAATATAACCGACATCACATAAGTTGGAATAGCCTGCAACACTGCCTTAATAAGATTAATGCGACCGGCGTGGGACACCCGGTGGGACCAGTGCTGGAGCCGTTGCGCAACCCTATCTTTAAGGTAATTGAAAATGGCTGACCTATTGCGCCCCACCTGTACGGGGAAGCCCAGATACATACCCAGATCACGCACCACACGGGCTCCTCCCAAAACGCCAGCGATGCTCATGCACAACGACCGAGGAAGCTTAGAGGAGAACATAATAGAAGACTTATCGATATTGATACACTGGCCTGAAGCCTGCTTAAAGTCGTCAAGGAGATCAGCCAACACCTGGGCATTACGGGGTGTAGCCTTGCCAAAAATGATGCAATCATCGGCAAACAGCAAGTTGGTGATTGGAGATGGAAGACCGCGAATGGAAAAGCCTGAATAGTGCTGGACTTGGGAGGCGAGCTGCAGAGAAGAAGTAAGGACCTCCATATAGCAGATAAACAAGAGAGGTGACAAAGGGTCACCTTGGCGTAAGCCCCGATGAGGTTGGAAGGAGGCACCCGGAAAGCCAATTATCAAAACTGCCATTGTCGAGGTTGTGATACACTTGCGCACTGCACGAATCCAAAGAGGATGAAAACCCATACTCTGCAGAACTTGAAGAACAAAAGACCACTCAACCCGATCAAAGGCCTTAGACATGTCAATCTTATAGGCAAAATGCCCACGCAACTTAGCCGTTGACCGACACATATAATGTAGAACTTCATGGGTAAGCAGGATCTGATCCGTAATGAGACGATCCCGAACAAAAGCACCTTGATTAGCAGAAATAACATGCGGCAATACAGAATGAACCCGATTAACCAGGACCTTGGAAATGACCCGATAAATGGTATTGCATAAGGAGATGGGCCGGAAATCAGAGATTGAAGTGGCACCCGCACGCTTAGGTATGAGCGCTATGTGAGTGTGATTAATCGAGTTGGGCACAACATCCGAATTCAAAAAATCCAAAGCAGTTGCAATGAAGTCCGTACTTATAGTAGGCCAGAATTCACGAAGAAAGACGCCATTAATACCATCCGGCCCAGGTGCCTTCGATGGGTGAAGTTGCTTAAAGGCAGCAACGACCTCATCCTGAGTGAAAGGAGCTCCCATGGGATCATACATAGCCGGCGGGACACGATTCTCAACACAAGCAAGAAGATGGAAATCTGGCTCTGAGCGGTGGACGTAAAAAGATCCTAGAAGTAATGACGTGCAACAGACTCCACACCTGTCCAGGTGGACGCAGCAGGCATGAATGGCGAGGAAAGAGTGTAAATTGCATTTTGACGAGATCGGGCCTGGAACCTGGAGTAAAAGAACTGTGTGTTACGATCCCCGGTCTGAGCCATTGTTGACGTGAACGTTGCTGCAAACAAACCTCCTCACATAACAACATAGAATCAATAGTCCGTGTACATGACCGCAGCTGTTGCATGGAGTTAGTCGTGGGCGAAGCTTGGGCAAGGACATCAAGCTTATGCTCAGCTTTTTCCAAAGAACGTTTTTCCACCCAAATCTGTCGTTTCCCCCACCTGCGAAGTGCATGGCCACAATCACGCACTTTAACCGTGTAAGAAGAATCCTGCCGAGGACGTGCCCAGATAGACTGCACTAAGCCACGACATTCTGCGTGCTGAGCCCAGCAATTCTCAAACCTGAAAGGGCGGGCACCGCGACGTGTCGAGGGTGGAGCACAAGCTTAATCGGTCGATGGTCTGTGCGGCCCCAGCGGAGATGGTAATTCTGAGCATTAGGGAAAAGCTGTAACCAAGAGTCAGTAGCCACAAAACGGTCAAGGCGACACTTCACATGCAGAGGAGGCAAACTCGTAGTGGTATAAGTGTAACAAGGGCCTCGAAAGCCAAGATCGTGAAGAGAACAATCAGTAAGACAAGTCCGGAAAGCATTCATGGCGGATTGAGGCCTGGTGCCACGGCCAAGGTGCTCAGAAGAATGGAGAATTTGATTATTTGATTAAAATCGCCACCAACTAACCATGGGCCAGCCCATTGCGAACTAAGATAACGCAACAACTTGTAAGTTTTCCATTTCTCCGAAGATCCAGCCCAGCCATACAAGCATGTGATGCGCCACTTGGCACCACCAAAAGTACATGCATAAGCATCCACATGATGCGCAGAAAAACTAGACAAAGTTACTTTGAGATTTTCATTCCAAAACAAAGCTACCCCAGCTTTCCTACCCTCACTATCTCCAGCTACCCAATGAAACCTATGCAACTTACAAGCGACAAAGCGCATTTCAAAAGAGGATAATTTGGTTTCTAGCAAAAACACAAAAGTAGGGGCCTCAGAAGCAACCACCCTCAAAATCCAACGAACTGCCACAGCAGCACCCAAACCGCGACAGTTCAACACCAAGACTGACATTTTGGCTGGCGACCCGAGGTGTCCCCGTAAACTAGGGATCAGAACCGCAGAGACAAAATCACTGATGTTGATTCGAAATGGGAAAAGACTCAGCCCTGCAAACCGAAACGGCGAGAAAGAGCCCACAAACAACCAAACTGATACAAGTCGCACAGAAGAAAAACAGCCCAAACTGAACTCGCTGGCATCTAAAGAAATCGGGACTGAAGTGGAGAGAAAAACCCTGAGTCCACCCTAACGCAGTAACCCTAGATTACATTCTTAGGTGATCTGACGTGAAAATTGAAACATTTGCACTGCTGTGTTCGGCGTCGGCAAAAACTCCATCGCAAAGACCAGACACTAAAACCTAACTTAGCGCCGATAGACTTCCTCTCATCTATGGCAATAGCAGAACATTTTTTCTTGCTGCTGGAGGAGACACGTTTGCAGCGAGCAGTCGTAGCTGCTTGGAGTCGATTGCGAGCAATCTTCCTGCTTCTGGAGTAGACACGACCGATTGTATCGAGCAATTCCGGAGTAGACGCAAGCGATTGCAGCGAGCAAGGAAACTTCCTGCTTCTGGAGAAGACACGAGCGACGGGTTGGCTCGTTACCCCTTACTCCGCAACCTCGACTTCTCAGTCTCACCTGTTTTGCGGACTAGATCTCTCCATCCACCCCATACACATGAAATATTTGTCATGAGTGTATATCGTTAATATACCAAAACTACTCAAATTCATTGCTTAATTCAACTTATCAATTGTATTTAATGACACTATGTGATATTGGATAAAAGTTAACAACGTATACTGTACATCTACGGCTATTGGCTATAGTTTTAGATACAAACAAATATTAGCCATAGGCATGAAACAATATATGCCATGAGTGTACAAATATATATGCCACTGACTTATGTAATATTTGCCACGAATGTAAATCGTTAATATACAAAAATACTAAATATTCATTGCTTACTTCAACAAATCAATTGTCTTTAATGAAGCTAAGTATATATTGGGTTGGCTAAAATTTTACAGATTATAATGTATATGTACGGCTAATAATCCCTTATTAGCTTAAATTTTAGATATAGATTAATGTTAGCCATTGCTTCAAAAATATATATGCCATGTATTTACTAATATATGATCCATACACGTGTGAAATATTTGCCACGATTGTACATTGTCGAATTCACCACTTATTACTTAATGAATCATAATATCAATATTAATGAATCAGAATAATAAAATTAATGAACCATATTATCATTTTAGTGTATCATTGTATCCATGTAAAAATAATTTTTTTTAAAGGTTGTTTAAACATATCCATAACTGGTCTTGTTTTGTAGAGCTTGAATTTAGGTGAACAATGATATAACTGTTTTTCATTTTGGACTTATATATTAGAAGTTACAACCATTTAAAGTTATTATTATTTTGATAAAAAAAGAAAAAAAGAAAAAAAATCAAATAACCATGGGGTAAATGTTGCACGTGAATATTGGGCATAAGTGAGGAGAAAAAAAGTTGAACTCTTTTTATCTCATCCAATCAAAATTGAGCCTTTACGTAAAAGCAAAAACTTAGCCTTTATACAAACCTCTCACTCCACTAGGTAGAATCCACACCAGATTAGTAAAATAAAAAGATAAAATATGACATGGATGAGAAAAGTTTTGTGAAAGTTTCTTGGCTAAGGGCATCCACAGCGGTGTGGATTCCACCTTTTTATGTCAGTAAAAAAATAAAAATAGTACTACAATGGACTGGAATCCACCCTTATTCTCTCTCATCGTTGCTTATTTAAGCAACGCTCTGCAAATCAATCCTATTGGTCGTAACGTTGCGTCATTAATAAAAATAAAAAAAGTCATAGTATCTTGCTAAAGTAAAAACCATGGATGAGAGGGGAGAGAGTGTTAAGGAACTCTACAATTGTAGAGATTAAAGTTCCTTATATAATAACATAATATATTTTACTACATAACACCAAAAAAAGCTAAGAAACTCTCCACCATTGTGGATGCCCTAAGAATCCTAAAAAGTTGGTGCCTTAGGGCATCAACAATGGTGTAGAATCCATACATTTCATGAATTATACAAACTATTGTTCAAGACAAATATATCAAGAACAATATAAACAAGCACAAGTAAGTGCAATATAGTCCGATGCATGCATTTATCTTATTTAGGTGATCAAATAAGCACACAAATCGGGGTAACCAGGTTAGGATACAGAGCATGAAGAAATCATACTTTGCACTGTTGATTTGGACTCACCGACTCCTCTTCGGTGTTCAACTATTCGAATCCTAGCATATACATAGAGTCGGGTGGTTAATTAACTATAATTAACCTTACTTATTACTTTTCTAAGGTTTCCCAGTTTATACTTACTAACTCAATGTTACTTAAATACATTTACTTATGTTACTTACTTAAAATTACTTCCTAGGCTTGTTCAGGGTCTTAAATCACCTTTAAAATCATTAGTTAGGTCTTAATTACCTTAAACTATCATTACCCATCATTACCCTACCTTAGATTATCTTTAAAATGTTTTGGGGCACTTTTTAGGGTGGTCCGGGTTTGTGTCCGGGGATACAAACCCGGACCAATACATTTGGTCAGTCTCGGGTGTAATTTCCAACTAGTCCGGGTTTGGTACTCCTTTGTAAACCCGGACCATAAGTTTTGGTAAGGCTACGGGTATCAAAATGGGGTGGTCCGGGTTTAGGTCCTGGTTTGCAAACCCGGACCACTCCTTACACATTACATCCTGGACTGATTTTAGCCTGGTCCGGGTTTCTGTACTAGTTTACAAACCCGGACTAGTTGCAGTTTTTACATATTTGCTAGTTTTTTATTATGTTTCAACTCCAAACTTCTATCAACTTCCTCCCCAATATTCCTACATATACTCTAGCATATTTTAGCATTGATTAAGCACTTTAAACTAGCCTAATCCACCTCTATCCAAATCTGTTACATAATGCATTCCACTGTCAAATTCCTCCACTGTTACAGTTTTTCTCCTTCAACAAATGCTACAGATTTTTACTTTCTTATTTACAATTCAATACTCCCTCTACTAATGCTACTCTTAACATCCTCAATGCATTACCTCTATCCTAGTTCCATCCCATTACTTAGCTCTTTTCCAAATCTCTTTCAAGGTGTTAAACCACTCACCTTAAGTTCTCCAAATACACCTAGTTAGTTCCTAGGTTGTTCCCTCTTCTTCCACATCTAAGTCCTCCAATTTCCGTACAAATTTAGGCAGAGGTTCCCCTATATTTTTAACATTGCCCACATACATTATCAGCTCACACATTCATTCCAATTCCCATATCAATCCACACATCATTCTACACACTACAACACAATATTTTTCCTGCATATACACATACATTACCTAATGTTTTAACCAAGCTTTTAAACATCTTCTAAAGCTTTAAAACTGTTACATCCTCTTCCTCATTGCACTACAACATACTTACTACTCTTTACCATACACATTACTCATTTCTAATACTCAAAATCTGTTACACTACACAATACAAAACCAACTCAAGGTAAGGCATTTACCTTGTGATTTTAGTTTCTCTTTCTTTCATTCCCTTCTCTTCCTTTCTTTTCCTTCCTTTCCTTCTTGTTCTCGGTTTCAAATGGAGTCCACACTCCAATGCTACAGCCCATACCAATACACAAATTCTAACTTAGCATTCATTCTTAACTAACCCTAGAATTTAGATGCTTTTAGGGTTTAGAAAGAGCATTACCTTCCAACCAATGAGTGAGGTCCTTGGTTAGCAAGAGAGTGAGATTTCTTGTAACGACCCCAAAACCGGCCTAGGAGTTAGGGCCGTTACACGCCGCGAGTCTACTACCTAACGTCGCAAGGCTCTAAGCAAAACGAATCCCAAAACCAAATAACAACCTGTATAAATACCAAAAGTGTTTACAAGATCCAAATGCTTATAAGTCAAATACAAAGAGAGAGGCCCGAAGGCTACACAAAGTACTAAAGCGTCCAAAGCGCAAGCAAACAAGGTCTAAAGACACATAAAATAACGAAGCTCCAGAAGGGGACGAGAAGAGAAGATCCCACGAGCTCAATCTGCAACAAAGTAAAGGGGTGAGCTAAACAGCCCAGCAAGCAGAAGACTTCCTCAAGGAAGCCCACTCAAAACAGAAGCAGAAGAATACTTATAAACAGAGAAGATGGCGGAGTCAATATAAATAGACAGAATGAATCCACAAAACAGAGGCAGAGTAGAAAGGAATATCACTTCAAAACACAGTCGGACTTTCAGATCAGAAACAGAAGAGTGGGACACTAGAAACAAGCTAACACAACAGAAGGACTCACATAAGGTCCTATGGATCCGAGGATCCCACAACAGAAGCCGTAGAGACAGCTAACAGACCCGTCGGTCAAACAACGTCCTAAGGGAGACCCTAAGGAGTATAAACAGAAGGAATTCCTGCGCAGCATGCTACAGGACAGCCCGACCCGACTATCCAAGGCTCAGAAGCAAAGTAACTAGGTCCCAAAACCAAAAGCTCACAAAACAGATCTCAGGTGCATAAAAATGCATATAAACAGCATAAGAAGCTTGTACACAGATAGGGGAATTCAACCCCGCAAACGGAACTCAAAACGGAGCTAAAACGAAGAAGTTATGCTCAAAACAGTGGCATGTCCGAACTTGCGTCCGACCTTGCAAGTTCGGACAGAGGCCGAGAATCAGAAGTCACAGAAATGCCAAAGTCCGAACTTACGTCCGGACGTCGAAGTTCGGACGTAAGTCGAGACTCAGAAGCCAAAACAATCCTCGTGTCCGAACTTGCGTCCGACCTTGCAAGTTCGGACACACTTCGAAACTTTTACGGAGCCTCGTCCTCGCGTCAGGTCCGAACTTACATGTTCGGACCGATGTTCGGACACTCCAAAATCTTCAAAAACAAAACGCGCCCGATGACCTGTCCGAACTTACAAGTTCGGACAAACGTTCGGACAGTGCAAAACTGTCGAAATCCAGAAAGAACAGACGCGCAGAAACTCTTCCAAAAACATCAGAAACTCACACAAAACTCATAGAATGGTAAATCAGTACCCTCGGGGGTTTAGCCAATCGATCAACAACACAAAACCGATGAGAAAGCACACAATCACAACACAATTGCAAACCAGAAAAGCTAGAATAAAACAGTCCCCCGAGGGTGAGCAAACAACCCCGATTCCATCCCCCACTTACATGAATTCGAAGCAAGATGCTGTCCGACGTTACCCGCAACTCAACGAACAGAACACAGCGGAGGAGATGCACAATGCACCACTGAATTCGCAGAGAAGAGACCCAAAATCAGAAAACTGCCCTCTCTCAAAACAGGAGCGGAAACCATCGGAATCGAAAGGAAAACCAAACCTGATTGCAGAAGAGAAGAACCCGAACAGAAGCAGCAGTAGAAATTCAGCAGCACCCAGACAGAGACAGCACAATTCGCACCAGCAGTCAAGGAAGAAGAAGAGAGGGAAAGAGCTTTCAAAACTGTCGATGAGCACAAGAGCGTCGTGAATAAACTGATCGTGATTGGAAAGTGAGAAACTGCCCAATCAACTAATTAAAGCAGCTTACCAAAATAAAAGAGAGGGGAATGACCTCCTTGCCCCCGTCTTTTAACTTAAAGACTCCGATGTCCCATCAGCTATCCAAAGTAACACATAACATAAGCAATGATATAAACCGAAATGTCATGAAATCTGAAAACGTAAAATACGGAGTATTACATTTCTAGCCCATGGAAGAAGCCAAAATCAGCTGGAACACAAGGAACAAGACAAAGGTTCAACATGAATTTTCGTTTTGCCAACAAGGGCTAGAAAAAAATGAGTTTTCAAGATTATTTTTACCTCAAAACATCAAGAAGAAGGAGGAGCTTCCGATGGTGGTCTCAAATCTTCAAATGGAGAATACCCATGGAGATGAAAATGGGTGTTTTCGATTTTTGAAAGGAGGAAGATGATCTCCTTTGCAAGAGAATTCAATGGTGTAATTTTTGTTGCATTTGGAGAAGGATTGAGCCTTCAACAAGAGGAGAGAA